>CM023542.1:10823044-11055443 GCA_013350335.1 Chimonanthus salicifolius
CCCTTCTAAGCTCTTTTACAATGGTGAATTGATTGCTTGTAAAGAAAAGAGGGATTCGTCCATATCGGAGTGGGAAGAACTCCCTAATAGAGAATTCCCTGTTCTTTTTGTTGGAATTCAAGGATATGATGAGAGGGAGGGTACTAATCCTTCATGGTTTAATCGATTTGAAGCTAGTAAAGTGGTTGATATCATAAAAAAGTTAACAGAAAGTGCTATTGTGAGTGAGGGAGATATTGGAGTGATAACTCCTTATCGGCAGCAAGTGCTGAAATTGAAGAAAGCATTTGAATCGCTTGGGATGGAGGGTTTGAAGGTAGGGAGTGTAGAGCAATTCCAAGGGCAAGAGCGGCAGGTCATCATTATATCTACCGTTCGATCAACTATCAAGCACAATGAGTTTGACAGAGTATTTAATCTTGGATTTCTTAGCAATCCGAGGCGGTTTAACGTTGCCACAACTCGTGCTAGATCATTGCTTATTGTAGTTGGAAACCCACATATTATCAGCAAGGTATTCCTACATCCTTTGAGAAGAATCTTATAATTAACTGATTTTTGTTTCCTTTATGTTGGATTTGTTCCTTTGTTTTCTTTTGTTTAAACAATTGCATTGTTTGGTGCTTTTTAGCAATGGTACCTAGACACGGATATTGATTGACATGTGAAGGGTGTCGTTGTTCTCCAACTTTATAATCTAGGGCATTCATAGAGATATTGATTATCAATTCTATAATATGTCTTCATAGTTAGTTTTATTTATTATTTTCATATTGACTGAGTAGTTTCCTTGTGCTCCACAGTGGCTCATGAGGTATTCTCTTTCATTCTATACAATTCCTTTTTATTATATTTTAGAAGAGCTCTAGGGATTCTTGTCAAGTTTCCTCTTTAAATGTGCAGTCTCCTCATTGAAATGTTTACCCAGTCTCCCTAGAGGCGCTTTATATTTTAAAAGTTTTTTTTTTACTGGTTTTAGTTTCAGTATAAGAGGTGATGTATTCTATCTTTTAATACGAGCTCTAGACTGTTATTTAGATATTAAAGAGTGCTACGACATAAAGTAGAAGTGGTCTAATTCAAGTATCTAGCTGTCTCATAGATGGATCCCCTAAGAATCATTCCCATGGATTTTGTGCACACAACCTAGTGGGCTTTGTTGTGGGACCCACATCTGCAATGCAGCTGACCAAAATCTTCCAATTCTGGAAAGTCAACTGAATCTCTATATGATTGATTGTAATTAGTCATTCATTTATTTCTTTCCATAATCAGCCACATGATTGGCTCCTTTGTTTATTATTTATACTTGTGACCCTTATGGTTCTACACATTCAATACAATACACTAAGAATTTCTTCTTCTTCTTTTCTTAAGTGTATATTTCTATATGGTATTAGAGCCAGGTTGATTTCTGAAATTTTTCTTCGAATCCGTTGTACCTCTGTAGCGGATCGTCCCTCTTTAGACATATGCTTCCGCTGCTCTTCACGGATCTGATTTTTTTTTTTTTATTTGGTTTCCTGCGGGCGTCTCCCGCAACTGTTTCTTCTCCACCGTCGATCTCCTTCTCCGACAAAGCATCTGCCGGTGGGACCCTTTCTCCTCCTGCCGTTTTTGACAGAGCTTTCCATCCATAGGGTTGGATCTCTATTTTGAAGCATTTTACTAGGTTTCTGTTGCTTCCCTCTTCCAGTTATTCTGCTGTTCCGACTTTTCACTCATCTGAAGTCTAAAGATCAGCTTGCGGACACTTTCACAAAGTTGGTTCCCCGAACTCAACTTGATTCAGTTGTTAACAAGTTGGGATTACTCGATATCTTCGAACCAACTTGAGGGGGAGTGTTGTGGGACCCACGTATGCAACACAGCTTGCCAAAATCTTCCAATTTTGGAAAGTCAATTGAATCTATATATGATTGATTGTAATTAGTCATTTATTTATTTCTTTCCATAATCAGCCACATGATTGGCTTCTTTGTTTATTATTTATACCTGTGACCCTTATGGTTCTACACATTCAATAAAATACATTGAGACTTTCTTCTCCATTATCTTTTCTTTTGTTTCGTAAGTGTATATTTCTACATGGTATTAGAGCCAAGTTGATTTATGAAGTTTTCTTTCGAATTCGTTGTACCTCTGTAGCAGATCGTCCTCTTTAGACCTGCTCTTCCGCTACTATTCACGGATCTGAATTTTTTTTTTTTTGGGTTCCTGCGAGCGTCTCTTGCTGTTTCTTCTCTGCCATCCATCTCCTTCTCCGACAAAGCATTTTCCGGCGGGACCCTTTCTCCTCTTGCCGTTTTTGATAGAGCTTTCCATCCCTAGGGTTGGATCTCTATTTTGAAGCATTTTACTTAGGTTTCTGCCACTTCCCTCATCCAGTGATTCTGTCGTTCCGACTTTTCACTCCTCGTCTGAAGTCTAAAGATCAGCTTGCGGACATTTTCACAAAGTCGGTTCCCCGAACTCAACTCGATTCAATTGTTAACAGATTGGGATTACTCGATATCTTCGAACCAGTTTGAGGGGGAGTGTTATGGGACCTATGTCTGTAAAGCAGCTGACCAAAATCTTCCAATTCTGGAAAGTCAATTGAATCTTTGTAATTAGTCATTCATTTTTGTCTTTCCATAATTAGCCACATGATTGGCTTCTTTGTTTATTATTTTTACATGTGACCCTTATGGTTCTACCAATTCAATACAATACACTGAGAATTTCTTCTCCATTATCTTTTCGTTCTTTTCTTAAGTGTATATTTCTACATGATCCACTTGGGCCCACATAGTTGGGTAGATTTGAAAGGTCTTGGTTTGTGTATGTTGCCTATAAAATTTCATCTTGATCTAATGGTGGAAATTCATTTGATTAGATCAATGGGCTGTAAAATGCCCGTTTGGTGGGTACAGGTGCAACTTACAGGAGTAGGTGACTGTGAGGGGAGGAATGATTCCATTGGGTCCAATGTGGGCTCCAAAAATCAAGTTTGCATGAAGGTCTCAGGAGAATTAGTCTTATGAGAAAATTGTTAAGCAAGTTTGCACCAAAGTTTGGTAGATATAAGGATCCCCTTGTTTGTGGGGCCTACATTAGACCTAATGGACCAGTTCCTCCTCACACCCACTTATCCTTGTGAATTGCACTTGTACTCAATTTGACACTTGTTTGACTTTTAAAGCCAATTGATCTAACCTGATGAATTTCGCTATTAAATAAATTTGAAATTTTGAGGGTCTTAAAAAACATGATTTCCCTTATCCAATCAAGATGGCACCATATACTAGCCAATGCCTTTCAAATCCCCCAATCCACATGGGTCAAGGTGGCACCCATTGGCTGTTCTTATGAAATGAAAGTCTCATCAGAACTGTTCTTTGGGGATGTTGGGGATGTTTGTTATATATATATATATATAATCTTGTGACAAATTCATTTGTGGGGGAGTGCAATTCTATTCCCTTACACAATCTTATTTGATGTAGCGGAAGCGGTGCGGGGATTAAAAGAATTAGTTAGTCCTGACAAATATCGGGCCACACACTCAATCTCTTCACATGTGTGGAGGTATAACTTAAAGAGTTGGGTTTCTGGCATGTGTGCTTAATGAAATTAGGGCTGAATTTAGGGTAAAGGGCACAGATAAAGAAAAAGATAGAAAAGAGAAGGGAAAAACAACAGAAGGGGTAGTGGCAGAAGTGAGAGAAAGGGTCTCGCAGTAGGAAGAGGATGAAAGGAGGGAAGAAGAAGGGTTGTAGTACCTGTTCGAAAGGGCTGCAGCGAGTGGCAACAGAAGCAGGCCTTGTGGAGGAGGCGATTTTGCAGCACTGTAGCAAAGGCGGAAGCACTGGATGAAATAGAGCTGGGATGAAGCCCAGATGTCTGGTGTAGTAGCGAAGGAGTCTCTCTTGGGATAAAGCCCAAGGTGATGTGATGGAGCTGTGACTGGAACTCTCCAGCAAGGAATAAAGTCTGCAACAAGGCAGAGATAGAATTGTCTGCAACTCGGGCAAAGGTAGGAGAAGATGTAGCAATAGATAACTTGGTAATTTTCTTATTCAATTCATAGTTTCGATAGAGGTATCCCTCTCATTTACATCCGTAGGTATTTATAAGAAAACAAACAACTCAAAATAGAAAAGGACTCTAGAACCGACTATCCTAAATGAATTTGGAAGGCCACGTAAGTAGTTTCCAATTCTACTACAACTTCTAAACTTATTTTGTAATGACCCAGATCAACAAAATGGTTGTAGGAATGAGAGGATTAGAATAAATAGTATGAATCGTATTATTCTATGATTCATGTTCACACCCCTAGACCAATTTTTGATACGATTCGAGTTTGACAACATTGGGTAAAATTGGAGAATGCCATACACTTGGAGCATTGAGAATATTTGTAAAATTCCATGCTTACAAGGTGTTTGATAATATGTTTGACTGAATGTTGATTTGTGCACATTCAAATGCATAGTTGAGTAAGGTTATGGCTTAACCTCTTTATGCCATGCTTGGATTTTGTGATGATGTGTACATCACTAGCGAATACCTATGTTGATAATGGTTGTGGTGGATCAACCTAGCCAAGTGTAGAGTGAATTTCTATGATTTGAAGAGGAATTTGATGAAGGGTTAGACTATGTGAAATGGGTGCATTAAGGTCAAATATCTTATAACCCAAGGGGATTAACTTGTGCTACAATGGGGATGAGCTAGCATGATTGAGAATGCATGGAATGCAATGTAAATGCTAAAAAAAAAGCTTTGTTTGATTTCTCCAAAGTAAAAGTATGACCTCAACCCAAATGTGAAAATAATGAACTACGACTAATCTGATCCATTATGTGGTACGTAGGCAACTGAGAGCATTGTGCCTTAGCTCAATCAAAAGATGCATTGTGTCTCATCCATTTATATTAAGGATGATGGATAATTTGTGTTAATTGTTGGAGACCCTTATGAAGGGTTGAGATGAATTATTGATGAAGTTATTCGGGTTAATGTTGTGAAAAAGGGAGTGATTGGACTTAGGATGATAAACCACTATCAGATGGGTTGAATGAATTGCAAGGACGACGAATATGTTAAATAAATCCGACGTGTGTATCTCAGGGTTGGTGTGTAGTCTATGTCCCTAAAATAACTCAATGTGATGAATGCGTTGAATGTATGAAACGTAATGGAATGTGCTATGCTGCTATCATTGTGAAATTATGGTCATGATGTGATTATGCCATATATGTTGCCCTTATAGTTGTGATTATGATCCCTTGTGCATTACTCACTGATGTGTGCCTAGGAGGTTATCTAGGAGGTGAGTATGGGATGTTGTGCTAATGGGTATGATAAGATTTAGAATTACTAGTGTTGGGATGAGACCCTAAGAGTTTGTAGGACTTGATGATGTACCTTTCTTTTGTTTGGGCCTCACTAATATGAGTCCCCACTCCCTAGAGGAGGTTAGTGTGACAGGATAATAGTTTTGTTTAAGGAACCCTATTGGAACGGTGGCGTCGGTTATGAGACTTGGTCCTATTTGTGGTTGTCGTTGAGGAGTATAGCCCCTCACATGCTTCGCACTGTAGGTCACTTTCATGACTATTTTGTACACTTGGTGTACATTTTGCGTAGGGTTAGATACTCGTGAGCTTATGCGGGCAGTACTAACTTAGTAAGACGCATTGCACAGGGTTAGATACTCGTGAGCCTATGCGGGCGGTATTGACTTAGTAAGATGTGTTGGACGCAGGGTTGGGTACCATTTACTAATTAGGTAATGGGGCCAACTTGGTTAGGCATTTATGTTTATACGCAGGGTTAGATATATGTACACTCCATGAGGGTGGTACTAGCCTAATAAGACGTGATGGTTGGACGCAGAGTTAGACATTACGTATTCTTAGATGACGAGTCAACTTGGTAAGGCGTTCATGTTTATATGAGTTCTTGTTCTTACTTTTCGAGCAATACTTTGTTTTATCCATTCCATAACATAAAGGTTGAAAATTCATCCAGTCAACATATTAATAATATTAGGTTTGTAGAAAAAGGATAAAATGGATCCTTTCTTTGCTCCGATATTTCCTCCATTCCTTTGTTTCTAATGATGTTTTTGAAGAATTGAATCCATTGCATCTGTTCCTCCATAGTATGAGGACTCTTCCGAACCAAGAAGAATGATTTTTTGGATGACACAGGATTTCTACAGACGAGACACCTTGCAAATCGTTTCGGCTAGATACGTGTACACTCTATGAGGGTGGTACTAGCTTAATAAGACGTGATGGTTAAACACAGAGTTAGACATTGCGCATCCTATGTCCCTCAAGGGATCATGATGTTTTGACAGCCCGTTCTATAGAGGTGTCCTTGAGTGGACATTGTGTTCACATTAATGAGATTGATAGCAAGACAGTGTTGCATAGCATGATTTATATTCCATTTCATATATTATTATTATGTGGGTGTGTCCCTCACGTGATATTGATATTGAGACGTGGTATGGGTACGTCCCTCACGTGATTATGATGTTTGACTGCCCGTTCTAGAGAGGTATTCTGGATGGTGGGGTCGGCTACGGAGACTTGGTCCCATATGGTTGTCGTCGAGGAGTGAGTCCCTCACATGTTACGTGCTGTAGGGCGTTCTCACTGCTATATAGCACATTTGATGTGCGTGGATTCGCAGGATTAGATACTCGTTTACCCAATGGGGATGGTACTAGTTTTGTAAGGTGCGGTTCGACAGCTTTAAAGCTTGACTAAATCACCCATGAGGTGAATGGATGCAGGGCGAGGTAAACTTGATCACACCAGTCATGGGTTTCCCGCTTAGTAAGTCATGGGCCCTAACTCTTGCTAGGGGTCGTGGTATGTTTATGATATGAAATGATGATTTGATATTATTGCGACAGTCACGTAGTGATTCATTCGAGTGTTGTTCCGACGGATAGAAGATCTCATGGTATATGATGTGCCCCTGGATTAGTTATACCCATGGAGGGATTATATTCATGGATGATTTATACCCATGGATAGATGGTACTCATTGATGGAGTGTTACTAGGGATGGATGATTAGTCACATGGATGTTGTTCCCAGGGTAAACGTATTGGATCCATGCCCATATATTGGTAACATGGTAGGCATATTGGCCCCATGATAGACATGTTGGTCTCATGGTAAACGTATTAGTCTCATGGTGGACTTGATGGTTCCATGGATAGATATTATTCCCATGGAGGATTATTCCCATGGATAATTATCCTCATAGAGGGCATTGTGACCATGTATGTATATTATTACTGTGGATGAATGTTCTCACGGAGTACATTGATTCCATAGATGATTGGACCCATATTTAGAGTATTGTCCTCGAGGAGGGATATAGTACTTATGTTCGGGTATAGGTTCCATGGTTGATGTTTATTCCATGAGTGACATTGACTCCATGGTTGGTATAGACTTGTGATGGATGAGACCCACTCTATTGATAAGGCTCACGATTGGGCAATTAGACTGTACTGGTATGACATCATGAACAACATGGGGTTAGTGCCATGAAATAAATGAATTGAGAACTACGCAAGATCTGATCTCCATTGGAGTACGTAGGCAGCTGATAATTCAGTTCGATCAAACCAATGGTCTAATAAGTCCTAGGATCTGTAGGGATCTCGTTACACGTGTAGGTGTCACGTGTTTGGACTATGAGTTGTGCATGTTTCAGTAAAAAAAAAAATATTCTTATTTCTCACTTGCCTGTTGGATCGGGGCATGACATGTTTTGGACTCTTAAATCAACTATGAAAACCACCAACCTTGCTTTCTTACTAAAACAGGGACTGGAAAATAAAAATAATACTACAATATGAAAATACTAAAAATGGGTCTACGTATGCGTGTGCTCTGCGTGCCCTACATAATTATTAGTATCCATTTCCCACATTGATGTTGAAATTCCATGTTCAATTTTTGGTAATGAAATTCCATGCATTTGAATGCCTCGACTATTAAGTTATTTCTAGGGTATTGGACAAGGCTTTTGATTTCATTTTGAGGATAGAGTATGTTTTGATAACACCCATGAGGATTCTGTGTCTAAGAACTCCCATATGTAACTGGCACTAACATGAATAGTCTGGTGGACTACAACATAAGTAATTTTTTGTTGTTTTTTTCTTTGAGATCTTGTCTTTGTGAAGAAATTTCAGACTTTGACATTAAAACCAACTCTCAGGAGTTCTGTTATCTGAAATAACATTTTTTGAGAAATGGATGTTTGTGAATTGCAAGTGTCAATGGTTGAATGTTGCGTTTAGCATTTATGAGATGCACGTTCAGAAGACTGTTTTGGAATTCTCAAAATTAGATGAAATTAACCAAAATGAAAGGTGTGTCATCAAAATTTGGTTAAAACATGAATTGATACAAACCTTAAATGACATGCGTCTGTTAGGATGTGTTCGAGAAAGCTAGACAAATGAAAGAGAGATGAGAGATGGAAAAAAGTGTTTGGAAAGGAAAAATGAAGTGCTCATAGTAGCCAAGACGCAAGGCACAAAGGGGTCCTAGAGCTTTAGGTGCAAGGCACACTTCTAGACACGCGCTTTTCTATTCTAGGCGCATTTTATATATTTCTATACATATTTTGTATTTTTTTAAATGTATATTTATGGCACTAATAATATTATAATGCACTTGTCTACAACTATTTCTTGACAAATTTGTAACTTTTTGATAACCAACACAATATATACACTATAAATAAAATGCGTCAAATATAAAGCCACAAGTGCTGCATAATATAGTAAGTTAATAACAAAAATATAGTATATATAACTAAGCACTAAAAAGTAAAAATCATAAATAAGCCATCATTTTAGAAAATAAATAAATAAATGAATAAATAACTAAACAAACCATCACTTGAGAGCATAATAGGGAAATATAAAGTAAATGGTGACAGGTGCATTAGTCCTAATAATACCTTAAAAGATTCAAAATGTTAAAACTAGATAGCAACATACCAAAAATTAAATAAGAGGAGGAGGAGGAAGAAGATGATGATGATGATTCTCCTAAAACCTCTTTGTTATTCTTTTCTAATAATGCTAGACATTTTGCCGCACAACTTATTAGGCTTCAAAACATCGTCCAACACCCTGCTTCTTAGAACCTTATCCCTGAAGATTTCTGCTTTTTCCTTTTTGAAATTCCACGACCCTAATTTTCGGAGGCCATTTTTTTTTTTTTTTGATGATTTACTCTTAATATGCCCATCCAAAACTAGAAGTCGATGTTGGATTGTGAGGTTTTCCCTTGCAAAAGGACACATCTCTACATCTAAGTAGGAAGTAATCTATTTGGGACCTATGTTACCCACTTTTGAAGGTAATATGATGTTCCTCTTTCTTTTGGAAAAAAGTGTTAGTTACACAAAAATTAAAGGATGCCACAAATCAAGAATCGTGTTCCCTATGTTGTTTATTCTCCACACCCATGCTTTTCATGAGTAGTTCTATATCCATCATTGCTACTTCTTATATGCCCACTTAGGTTGCCCTCAAGTATGGTACTCTGATGGAATAGCATATTTTGTACTGGTTGTCCATAAATCTTCAAAAGTCATGTTTCACAGTCTCTCCTAATCCAGGTCCGGGTGTAAGGCACTTATAACATTCAGGGTCTCATAATCTAGAATAATTCTGATCATGATAATCTTATGATTTTTTTTAGTTGAACCTCTATAATATTCTCTTTTACAACACTACTAACCACTATGGCTACTTCATTCTAGGATTGCACTCTCCTATGTAGAATAACTTAAACCAATTTGCTAAAACCCTAGCTTTACTAACTTCAGACATTTCTTTGTTAAAGTACCTAACTCTAAGATGATAAATGTAACTTTGAAGTTGTTTTATTCCTTCCTATTGACATTTGAAGTTGTTTTATTCCTCCTTATTGACATTTGAAGTTGTTTAATCCCTCCATATTGGCATTTGGAGAATAGGTTGCTATGACAAAGTGTTGCCAAGTGACCTAAACTACAATTGAAAGTATGGAACCATGAAAGGATAACAAGGAAATATAACTCTAGAAATGATTCAACAAATAGGTCTACACATGGCCGCCTTGCCTATCATCTCACCTTTGCAGTAGAATAACAAATAAATAAAAAACTAAATAAAACAATCAAAAGTCAAACAAAAAAAAGCAATATACAAAATACACAAAAAGAGAATACATATATAGCTTTATAAGTACATAAAGAATATTATGAAGAAAAAGAAGAAGAAAGAGAAGAAGAGGAAGGGTGGTTAGTCGTTTGGTGTGGTGTTTCGGGAAAAAAAAGTTTTAAAGAAAATAAAAAGGAGGATAGTTTTGAAAGGAAAAAGCAAAGGTTTAAAAAAAAGGAAAAAAAAAAGGAAAAAAGAAAGAGAATCATAATAAAGAGGGTTTTAAAAGAAAGTTTTTTTTTTTTTTTTTTTGGGAAAAAAGGTTTCTAAGGAAGAAAAGAAAGAAAAAAGAAAGGATATATATATATATATATATATATATATATATATATATATATATATATATTTTAATGAAATAGGGTTTTTTTTGAAAGGGGTTTAAAGTAAAAATAAAAAAAAGGTGCTATTGGCAGTAGAACTGATACTAGGAGGTGATGGCGGTGTGAATGGTAGTGGCAACAAATGTAGTCAGGTGCATTTGATAAATGTTGGAGATAATTTATATGTGCGTTGAAATTGTGAGCAACACAAACACAACGAGAAGTGTCTAATGGTATCGAAGATGTTGGAAAATGAAGAGAAAAAAATATCAATAGGAAATTAATTTTCCAAGATAAGACTAAGAAGACTACTAATAACTAACAAGTTGTAAAGATTTAGCCCAATAAGAGATGAGTGCCTTCATTTGAAAAAGGAGCTCTTGAGGCTTCTAGAGGTTGATGATTCGTCCTTTAAGCAACTCCATCTTCTTGTGGATCTCATGGACAAGAAGTTTGAGTGTTTATGGAATGGTCCTAGAAATACTACATAAAGGCATTTGCAAGATACTCACCACTATTGTCACTATAAAGAGTTCAATGGGCAAATTAAATTGAGTCCCACCCTTTTATGTTGTAGGATGTTGTAATCATGTCTACTTTATTTTTCTGTAGTCCCTAGGACCACCACATTGGTTGACTTCCCTTTATGGTGTTTTCCTTTTTTTATTGTTGTATTTTTGGTCTATAAATGCATGTACTCTCTTCTATTAGATACACAACAAATACAAGAGCAATATGCATTTCTGTCTCTTTTCCCTCCATTTGTTCTTCCTCCCATGATTTCCTTTCTTTTAGTCTACAGCATGGTATGCATAGCAAGGTTTCTGGTTCTTGTTACTGTGTGAAGATGATCATCACTGTGTACATAGCAAGGGACCCATGACGAGATCAACACTAAACAACCACGACATTTGATTCACTTTCTTCCATAGACTCTGGCTCTATTTTTTTGGATTTTTTGGAGTGATAGAAGGTCAAGGCTTTTATTTTTTCCTGTTTTCTCATAAAGGCAAGAAATACTGACAGTGGTGCACTCGATACCCTAGATCTGGAACATCTCTTCACATCTCTCCCTTAAACTTCACCACACCAATTGCTCATGACTGTCGAAGAGATCTGTACAGTTGACTACCATGATCGTTGACTTGTGGGGCCCTTTTTTGTCATTTCTTCTATTTGGTCACAAGGCCACTCTATCTGCCAGTTTAGGTTGTTTTGGCTTCTAATCTTGCTTGATTTCTTGAATTAGGGCGTGGTGTCCTCTCCATCACAATTTCCCTTGACCCCTTTTTTGATTCTCACAAGTTGTTTCAAGGATTTTGATTGAGTGGGGCCCACATTTGCATATTTTTTTCAGTGAAGACGGCATTTCAAGGAAGATGGAGAAGAGATTCTAAGGATTACGGTTTCATTTCAATGAAGAAGAAAACCAGAGGCAGCTTCAATATGGGTGGAGGAAAGGGAGAAAGCTTCGTCATCTTCTTCAACATATACAAAGAAATCTTCAGGCCCATCCCTCTTGATGGGAAGGAGCAGGTTTTTCAAAATCTTCTACTGCAGAAGAAGACAAAATGTTAGGCATAGGGGGAAAGATATTAGTTGCCAATGAAGATCTTAACATGGAATGTCAGATGTCTCGGAAAGAGAGAAAAGGGGGGTGATTTGAAGATTTATCTGGAACCATCAGATGGATATTCTACTAATTTAGGAATCAAAAGGGGAAGTTTTTTTTTCCAATGTAATTATTATAAGGGAGATCAGGGGTAGAACTGAGGTCGGTACCTTTTCAAAACTTCAGATTGGACGTCAAGAGGTCTGTTGACTCTTTGGGATCCAATGGTAATTAGCATTACTGACAGGTGTGGATAATCGATTAATTTCGGTTAATGGTCGATGCTTGGAAGAAGGGTTAGATGTTTGTTTTACAAAAGTCTATGGACCAAACTTAGAAAGTGAATGGGATTGTTTTTGTCAGAATTAGGGATCGGAAGCATGATGCATTGGAGGCGACTTTAATGTTGTGAGATTTCCATCGGAAAAGAGAGGTGGTGGTAGTTTTACGAGTATGGAGGCTTTCTCTAACTTCATTGAGAGGAATGATCTATTCGATCAACACTTTAGGGACCTAAACCCATATTAAGTTTAAGGAGTTGGTGAAATCCTGGTGGGGGAGCTTCACGGTGGAAGGGTGGGCTGCTTTCACCTTATTAAGAAAGCTCAAGTTACTAAGAAACAAAATCAAAGAATGGGCTAGACCAAATGGGGGATCAGTGACGGAAAAAAAAGCTACATTACATGAATTGGAAGAATGGGACAAGTTAGTGGAAGATAGAGATCTATTGGAGGAGTGTGTTCTAGAAGATTATGCAAAGCTCGTTTATGGAAGTGCTTCTAACTTGAGGAAGTTGAATGGCAGCAAAAACCGAGATCTCTTTGGCTTAAGGAGGGGGCAAAAATACTAAGTTTTCCGTCGCATGGCTAACATGAGAAGAAAGGCTAATTGTATTAAGTCTATCATGGTGGATGGTAAAAGGTTGGTGGGCAAGGAAAAGATTAGGTAGGCAGTGAAAAGGCATTTCTTTTCTATCTGCCATTCCTCTGGGCATGCTCATGTCCAGTCATCTAGGCCTCCCTCATTTTCCGTTGTTCTATCCCCTTCCATCCTCTCATTCCAGATCCGTTGTCACTTTTATCGCCTTCGGGTACGACTTTCTTCCCGTCTTATTTATTTTCTTCAAATTTACATTGTTCTTTGTCATTTGGCATGGTTTCTGTACCTAGGTCTCGTCAAGCTTTGTTTTGTCATCGTAGCGTTCTTTTCGGGAACCTCTCATTTCCTTGTGAAGATTTTTTTCACGGGGGTAGGTTTGACTGGCCTGTGACTTCTTTCTGGTGACCACCTTGCTATCCCTTAGCAAAGGCAGGGGGTTTTGATGGTTGCTTGCTGCTCTTTGACATTAGGCATTTCTCCCAATTATTGCAGCTCTCAATGATGGTTGGTCCATCAAGCTTCATGGATTGTTGGTTTCTTTAGTGGTCCTTAGCAGCCTTGGGCTTTTCCCTGTGCCAGTACTTTCTTTCCTTAATTACGTTGGCTCTTCTTTCAATTGTGCCTTTTCTAGCTGGTCTTTGATTACTTCCTCACCTTCTATAATGCTTTCGCTAAGCTCCATTGGTCTGCTCCCTTGCCTGTATTTGGACCTAGATCCAACGTTTGACCTTAGTGGTGGAAGTAGTAATGGATGGGTTTTGTCAGCTTTCAATTGACTTCACTGGGCTTCTTTTCAGAGTAGGGTTCAAGGTTTTACCTGTACTGGAAGGGATTCATTTCTCAAAAATTACATTGAAGAGGTTTGGGTGGTTGGAAAGTGGCTTTGGTGAGAAAGAGCTTCAAGAAGCTTTACATAGTATAGAGGGTGCCAAGGCTCTGGGTGTTGTGGGACCCACTTAAGCTGTTGTGGGACCAACCTCTGCATCATAGTTGACTAGAATCTTCTCATTATGGAAATTCAACTCTATTATGTGTGATTGATTGTAAATAGTTGTAATTATCCATTGTTTTATTTGTTTCCAAAACCAGCCACCTTTGGTTCGTTCCCTATATATTATTCGTACTTGTAATCATCTTCGGTTTCATACATTCAATGCAATACAATACAAACGTGAGATATTCCTCTCCTCTAATCGTTTCATTTCTTTTCTCCACTATTATTTTCTACATGGTATCAACCAGAACGACTTTTTGAATGCTTTAGAATATTTTTTTTCGTTTTACTGGTCCTCACCGGAATCCGGCGTCATCTTTGACTTCGATCTCTGAGGACATATGTAGCGGACCTTCTCTTTTTTTCTCCTTCATTCTCCTTTTTGGGGGCTATTTGCAATTTTTTCAGCAGTTTGAAGGTTCTGTGTAGTTTCACCATCGTTAGTCGTCCCTGCCCACTCATCTTCTCAGCCATCTAAGTTTTTTCCAACGAGGCTTCTGCCGGCGAGACCCCACCATACCCTTGTCGTTTTTCAAGGGTTTATCCATCGGTGCTGACTGGTCTGGTTTTGGACTACGTGGGACCCACTTCTGTCGAGCCATTTCCTCCTTTGCATGGGATGCCAGAAACCTAGTTTTCTAGGATTTTTCTGCCAAGCTTGCTACTTTTTCCTCTTGGACTGCTGTCTACCCACCTTACTGGTGTCGCCCCTTCCTGGTCTTTGGATTCCACCCAGGTTCTTTCCACCACATCACTGTTAGGCCCCTCAGATTTGCTGTTTTTTGGGTTGTTGCTTGGAATACACACACCCCAGTTTTTTTATTGTTTTGGGTCAGATTGACTGGCCCTTTGCTTGGTTTGGCTTGGACTTAGGCTTGCTGTTGTTGCCCCTCACTGTTGTCTCTATCGCACTTGGTCACTCCACTTCCCATTCCTGATGGGCCCCTCATTTCTGCAAATTTACAGTTGCTGCATAAGACACAAAAAAACCCAGTTCTTGGGCTTTTTGTGCTTGATCTGCTGGCGTTGGACCTGTTTTAGCTTGGAATCAAGCTTGCTGGTGTCGCCCTATTCTGTCTTCTACATCTCTCTGGCTTCCGCTCTCGGTCGTGCTTGGTGGGATCCACTTCTGAGGTGTTGTTCTCCTTGCGTGGATGCACACAACACTGTTGATTCTTTTTAGGTAGCAACCTGAATTGTTGATTATTTTGGACTTCTTGCTGTGCTGAAGGATCGGTTTATTGCACCCATGGCTTCATCTTCTGCACCTTCTTTTCCCGATATGGCATCTTCTGGTTCTCCACAGATTGGTCGGATTACGACGGTCTCGCTCAATGAAACCAATTACTTTCAATGGTCTCATTCTGCCAGAATGTTCTTGACTGCCAAACAACTATTATCTTATGTTGATGGTACTGCCAAAGCACCAGCTACGAGTGATTCTACATATACCACCTGGACCACTAATAACTCCTTGGTCTAGTCATGGCTTCTTAATTTATGGAAGATCATATCCGGTGCCTGGTCTATACTTTTCCCACTGCCTAAGCTATTTGGGACACTGTTAAGCTCTGTATTCTAATGAGGATAACCACACCCGTATTTATGTGTTGTCTCAGACGACTGCTCATCTCCGACATGGGGAGTTGTCTCTTATTCAATACTACTCGAAGATGCGATCCTGTTGGTTGGAGCTGGATCAACTTGAATCTATTACTTTTAGGGATTCTGCAGATACTATTCTTCATAGACAAAATGTTGACCAGCGACGGACTTTTGAATTATTGGCTGGGTTCAACTCTGATTCGAGCCTATATAGGATCAACTGCTTGGGCAGCAACCTCTTCCCTCTATGGATGGGGTGTATTCTGCCTTGCTTTGCGATAAACGACATCGTCTCATTAGGACTCCTTCTATGCCAACTGAATGCTTTGCCTTGGTCACTGCTCATTCTTCTGGGCCTCCTACACCTACTGGGGCTCCTTCTCTCCTTGGAAAGGACCCATCTTCTGACACTCGCTATGATAACAGGGGCCCATGGAAGAAAGGTACCATGTTTTGCACCCTTTAAGATGACCAATCATTATGTTGATACGTGCTTCAAGCTTCATGGTCGTCTAAAGCAAGCTAATCTCTCTGCTGCCCCTCCTGTTGCTTCTTCCTTTGATGCGACTAGTGACAGTGCCCCAGTGACTCGCCAGGACTTTGTCCTATTATAGCAACAATTGCAACGCCTTCAATCCTCCGAGATTTCTAATGTAGTTTCCTCCCCATCAGGTACTGAGCACCTACCTTGCGCACCATGTCTCCCATCATTCTTGGATTATCGATTCTAGTGCCACTGACTATTTGGCTGGTATGTCCACCCTCTTTTCTTCCCTTTCGCCCGTTTCATGTGGTAAGATTAATTTAGCTAATTGATCATCTACTGCTATTGCTGGGAAAGAGACTTCCCGTTTCTCCTACTTTGGACCTATCTTTTGTTTTTCATGTTCCCAACTTATCTCGCAATTTTTTATCTGTTAGTGCTTTGACTAAAAGTTTGAATTGCTCCTTCACTTTCTTTCATTCTCATTTTGTTTTTCAGGATCTGACCACGAAGCATGTGAGGTGGTATGTACCTTCTCGACTCTCGTCTTGGCAACCTCGAAGCGTGTTCAACCTCTTCAGCTTCAGATGTGTGATTGTGGCATTGCTGCTTGGGACATCCATCAGATCTTGTTTTGAAACAACTTGTTCCTAGTTTATCTTTCATCTACATTATTTTCGCTTATACATTCTGATGTTTGGCAATCTCCTACTGTCTCTCGCATTGGTTTTCAGTATTTTGTTAAATTTATTGATGATTATTCTCACACGACTTAGATATATATGATGAAACACAAATCTGAGGTCTTTGATCACTTCTGCATTTTTTACTAATGGGTTGACACTTAATTTGGTTGTAAAATTCACGTTTCACGGAGTGATAATAGGGGAGAATGTTTGTCACACTCGTTTCTAACATTTTTGCAAGAGCATGGTATAGACTATCAACTCTCTTGTCCTTCTACACCTCAACAAAAATGGTGTAGCTGAATAGAAAAACCATCACCTTCTTGAGGTGGCCCGTTCTTTTCTTTTTACCATGCATATCCCATGATCCTATTGGCCTGAAGCTGTGTTAATTGTTTGCTATCTTATCAACAGAATGCCCTCACATTTTACAAAACAGTCCCCTGTTGACCTCTCGTTACAAAAATCCATCTCTCATCTTCCTTTACATGTATTTGGTTGTGTCTGCTTTGTCTATCAAATCTCCGGTCATAAACTCTCTCCCAGAGCTGTGCGTTGTGTCTTTCTAGATTACTCACCTTTCTACAAAGGTTATAAATGTGTTGATCCCCTCACTGGGAAAACACATTTTTCCATGGATGTTACCTTTTTTTTTTTTATTATCAAGGTGTCCAGGGGTCTCACTTGTATTTGGACAGGGGACATTTTAACCCGAGTAGTCCTTGGGGCATGTCAAGCCTCCCAATCCCACACACACCGGGTATGCCACCTTTTTTGAGTGGCAAATATGTGACATCTATGGAGAAATATGTTTTTCCCCAGCACTACCAAGTCCATTCTGGTGTATCAACGCCGACCACTTAGACCACCACGTGCAACTGACTCCACTCAGTCATTTGCCAATGGTCTAGATCCACTAGCCTTTGACCAGTCTGATCTCCCTATTGCGATTCGCAAAGGTAAACATACATGTACCTGTCGTCCACTTGATCGGTTTGTATCTTATCATGTTGTTTCATCTTCCTATCACAACTTCCTCACAACCCTGGATACTATTAAGACCCCAAAGAGGATTGACACTTCTCTGAAACATCCCTCCTGGAAAACAACCATGGATGAGGAATTAGCCGCAGTTGAGAAGAACCATACTTGGGACATAGTTCTCTGGCACTAGGAAAGACTCTCATTGGGTGCAAGTGGGTCTTTGGTTTGAAGCACAATCCTGATGGATCCATTGTCAGATTTAAGGCTCGCCTAGTTGCCAAAGGCTTCACGCAGAACCATGATACTTTTTACCTGTCGGCAAGATTGCATCTATGTGCATCTTGCTCTCCCTTGCCACAATTGATGCCTGACTCCTTCATCAGTTAAATGTGAAGAATGCCTTTCTCCATGTGACCTCCAGGAAGAAGTGTACATACTTCCTCCTCCTGGGTTTGTTCAGCAGGGTGCACCTCAATCTATCTTTAAACTCAAAAAAGGCTATCAAAAAAGGCTCTCTATGGCTTGATAAGTTTAGCGATGCATTGTTACCATATGGTTTTACTCGTTGTCAAGCAAATCATTCAGTCTTTATCTACAGGCTCAACTCTGTTCTGATGATTTTGGTGGTCTATGTTGATGATATTGTTCTTACGGGCAACAATGATGCTGCCATTTTTACTTTCAAACATTATCTTCAATGCACATTTGAAATTAAAGATCTGGCCCCCCTCCGTTACTTTCTTGGCATTGAGGTTGCTAGGTCTTCTTGCGGACTCTCCCTCTCTTAGCAGAAGTATGCCTTGGATCTCCTACAGGAAGTTGGTTATTCTGTATCAAACCTGTTGATACTCCGCTAGATGTTAAAACCAAGCTATCGGCCTCAGACAAGACTCTTTTTTGATAATCCAACTTCTTTCAGAAATTAATGGGCAAACGCATTTATTTCACCATCATGAGACTGGATTTATCTTATGCCGTTGGTGTCGTTCGCCAGTTCATGCATGCCCCACCGGACACTCACCTACATGCTGTGTTTCGTATTTCTTCGGTATCTTAAGGCTCATCCTGGCCGTGACTTGTTTTATGCACATTAGCCTACGTGTTCGCTTCGTGGTTATTCTGATGGTGATTGGGCCGAGTCTCTTGATGATTGCCGTTCTATCACCGGTTACTGTGTCTTCTTGGGGTCACATTTAATTTACTGGCGAAACAAGAAATAATCCGCTGTTGTTCAGTTAAGTGCTGAAGCCGAATATCGTACCATGGCTAATATTGCGACAGAATTCTTGTGGTTTCGACAGTTTCTCACTGAGTTTGTTTTGCTCCTGATGATCCACTCATCAGGTTTTGTGACAATCAGGCGGCCATCAACATCGCCTCCAATCCAGTCTTGCATGAGAGGACTATGAACATTGAAGTCGATTGTCACTTCCTTCGTCAACATATTTCTGAAGTTTGGCTCTTTACCCCTTATCTGCACTCTAAAGATCAACTTGACGATATGTTGCCAAAGGCAGTTCCTCGGAATCAACTCACTTTGGTTGTTAGCAAGCTGGGCTTACTGGACATCTTCGAATTAGCTTGAGGGGGGCTGTTGTGTTATCCACTTCTGTTGTTGTGGGACCCACCTCTACATCATAGTTGACTAGGATCTTCTCATTATTAAAAGTCAACTCTATTATGTGTAATTCATTGTAATTAGTTGTAATTAGCTATTGTTTTATTTGTTTCCAAAATTAGCCACTTTGATTGGCTCCCTGTGTATTATTTATACTTGTAATCTTCTTCAGTTTCGTACATTCAATACAATACAGAAGAGAGATATTCCTCTCCTCCAATATTTTCTTCTATTTTCTCCATTATTATTTTCTACACTGGATTCTGATGGTTTTAATTTTAGGTTTATAAAATTGTGTTGGGATTTAGTAGGTCTTGATTTTTTGAAGGTGTTTAAAGAGTTTCATGGAAAAGAATATCATCAATGAGGGTCTGAAAAACTCTTTCATTACAGTTGTACCTAAAGGGCAGGCCCATCGGAACTTACACATTACAAACCTGTTAGTCTAATAGGCTGTTTACAAATTCCTAGCAAAGGTGTTGGCTAGAAAATTGAAGATTGTCTTACTAGATATCATTGGAGAATCTCAGGGGGATAGACAAATTTTGTATGGATCTTTAATTGCTAACGAGTTAATCCACATTAAGAAAAAGGAAAAGAAATCAAGACTCTTTTTAGTGATTAACATGGGAAATGCTTATGATTTTGTTGTCTGGAATTTTGTTGGTTATTTGTTTGAGAGGATGGATTTTGGAGAGAAATGGAAGATTTGGATGAGGGCATGTGTGGAAGGATCACCTTATTCGGATTTGCTAAATGGTTCACCTATTGACCTGATAGAAGCTAGTAGGAGTCTTAGTCAATGTGTGGAATAGCTTTCAGGTGGAAGGTTGGGCAGGTTTTGTTGTGCATAGGAAATTAAAACTCCTTAAATCCAAGATTAAGGAGTGGTGTAGGGAGTCGGGTGGTTCGGCGGATGAAAATATAGAATGGATTTTAAATGAAATTGATGCTTGGGAAGAAATTGAGGAGCTAAGGTTGAAAAGAGAGAATAATGTGAAACTTTCGGAGCATACCAAAATTAAGGAGATTGAATGACACAAAAAGTTGCAAGCCATTTGGTTGAGAAAAAGGCGATAAGAATACTATGTTTTTCCACAAGATGGCCAGTTTTTAGGGTGATATATGATTAAAGTGTTTATGGTGAATGGGGGAAGGTGGAGGGTAAGGCCGGGATTAGGGAAGCAAACATAAAGTACTTCTTGGATATATTTGATCCCCAACAGATGATGCGATGTGGGATTCATTTGTCGTTGACTGCCATCCTTTCCTGTTCGAAAGAGGGTCTTTCCTCCCTTGTCTTGTTGTCATCAAGTGATTTTAGACCTAGGGATGGTACACTTCTCTCGCACCAGTTACCATTCTCTGTCTCTTCTTCTTCAATTGCATCTTTTACTGCATATGTTGTATCCCCTCATTTCCCCTATCATGGTCTTATGTTTCTCGGCTTGGCTTTGATTCAAGACAATGGACATGGTAACTCTAAATGCCTAATGTCGTTATGAAAATATTAAAAATGGATGAAAATAATGCACCCTAAATCTAAAATGGGCTGAAATTAATCACTCAATTAATATATGCAATTAATTAATATAAATTTTTCCACACCTAGTCATGCTAAAAACGTCCCCGGGAACCTAATGGAAACAAATACATGAAAATTTAAATAAAATGGTGGAATTGTTTTGATTGAAATGAGCATACGTGATTTAAAAGAAATGGCATATGGTTTTAAATGGAATGGACATATGGTTTTAAGTAGCACATGGTTTAAAAGAGGAAATAAAAGGAGGGGACACGAATGGAGAACGAAGGCTCTTGTTTGGGCTTTTAAGGCTACAACAGCAAGATAAGGATATCTGGAGGGTAATGACAGGGTGATTGGGCCAAAGGGGAAGAGGCGACAAGGCTAGAGGGGTTTTTAGGGTCACGGCGAACAGGGAGGGTGGGTAAAGGCTCACGGCAGGAAAAGGGGTATGAGGGTATGGTAGCAAATCTAAGGCCTAAAAAGGGGCAACAACAAGATGGGAGACAGATGGGGTATTGGCGACAAGATTGGGAGGGAAACTAGTAGGTCACGAAAGCAAGGGAGTTTGGATCTAGGTGCTCGACAGCAAGGAAGAGAGAGAAGAGAAGAGAGAGAGGAAGATCGAAGGGTACCTGGGTATGGAGGAAAAAACTTCTTGCCTTCCCTTGGCTTCTCGCCGTCATCAGATTCTCACCAAAGTCTCGTGGATTCTCTCCAACACAACCGTCACATGGAAAGTGAATTTTCTTCATTCGATTATCAGTGTCCCCTTTAATGAGGCTTACAACTTATTTATAATATACCCACTATGACAATGACCAAAATACCCCTAATACAATAATGACTAAAATACCCTCAAAATTTCCCAAAATTACATCAACAAAATAACTAAAACAAATAAAATAAATGAATAAAATAAATCCAATAGTGCTCCGCATCAATCTCCCCATTTGAGAAAATACTCGATCTCGAGTTCAAGCAGATGAAAAGATAAACATCTACCCACCTGCGCGTCTTTCCAATGTTGGGTCTTCAATATGTGATCACACACACGTGAGACCTTCAGGTATCAACCAAGCAGAACATCATTGGGCCACAATAAGAATGCTGGATCGACTCTCCTCCGCCATCGATGGTATACTCGGAATCCGACACTAACGTTACGATCAACTTTGGATGGCACCAGTAGCAAGGTGTGACTATAACGCGCCTCCGATGAGACAAGACTCCGAAATCTCTTTAGTAAATCCAGAGTAAGTCGCTGTAGCTCACACTCAGGTAACCAAGTGACATCTGTCATGGGCCTGGGCTTCCATGTCATTGGATATAGCAGATGTCCTCCTACAACTGTGGAAGCAACTTCCTCGTCCAGGATAAATTCTATCTTCTCTCTCTTGGGTGGCAAGGAAGATACATGCTGAGTGGGCTGGAATGTGCATAACATGGGTCTTGTAGTGGATCAGGAAGGCCAGTCGGAGGGTCAGGGTCATGCTGATGTGGGGTGGGGCTTGGAGGTGAAGGTGCTGGACCTGGATAGGGTGTGAGGTCCTCCACATGATCATCTACATCAAATTCCTTGGACCTGCAATGAGTATCTGCAACAAACTTATATTGTTCATCGCTTATATTAATTTGATTTTTAATTTCAGCGTGCAAATCGTGTATGTGTTGTGCAGATGCATGTACAAACTTAGACGGACTAGGTGACACTGACACTGGGATGAGGTCTATGGGTTGGGATTGAGTGAAGACACACCTAACCAAAGCAAGAGGAGTTTTTTTGGTCTCCTCAGCTTTTTCATCCCTGGGAGATTCTACACCTTCAAAAATCTCTACATTTTCATCTTCAGGACCAATCTCATCCTTGGACTGTTCTCCTATCAAAAGAGCTCTCTCCTGACTCCTGGTCTCGAGTCTTTGCTTTTATTTGAGAAGGACGTATTTCTCCTTTAACATCTCCTTGATTTTGTCCCAAGTCAAATTGAGGGGGTCATCTCTTACTCTCTTGGTTTTCTGTTCCACAGTGGACCAGAAAAGCCGGGCTTGTCCACCCAATTTCATTTTTACAAATCGGACCGGTCGAACTTCTGACATGTTATGCCACTCAAAGTAGCGATCCATGTCTAACACCCAATTTAGGAAAACCTTAGGGTCTAAGCGTCCATCAAAGCTAGAGGCTTCTACGCGTACGGTCTTCAAGACACGTTCATCGTTCTCTGTAGGTTCCTGATGCCTATGTGACTGATGGTACCCACCACGACCAACTCCTTGGAATTCAGTCAACTGGGCGAGGGCCTGATTCCACCAAGCTGGGGATTGTTTTCCTGACATGTCTAGACTCATGACTCTAAAAAGGAAAGATCTATGACTAGATGTTTTGTAGAGAATGATTTTTTTTTTTTTTTTTAGACTCTAAATGCAAATCTAGGACTGTGGATGTTTAAGGAAACAACCTAACCTTGTTTTGATACCAAATCTGATGCAGGACAACGGATATGGTAACCTTAAATGCCTAATGTTGTTATGAAAATATTAAAAATGAATGAAAATAATGCACCCTAAATTTAAAATGGGCTGAAATTAATCACTCAATTAATATATTCATTTAATTAATATAAAATTTACCACACATAATCATGCTAAAAACATCCCCGGGAACCTGATGTAAACAAATACATGAAAATTTAAATAAAAGAGTGGAATTGTTTTGATTGAAATGAGCATATGTGATTTAAAAGAAATGGCATATGGTTTTAAATGGAATGGACACATGGTTTTAAATAGCACATGGTTTAAAAGAGGAAATAAAAGGAGGGGACACGAACGGAGAACGAAGGCTCTGTTTGGGCTTTTAACGCTACGACAGCAAGATGATGATATCTGGAGGGTAACGCCAGGGTGATTGGGCCAAAGGGGGAAAGGTGACAAGGCTAGAGGGGTTTTTAGGGTCACGACGAACAACAACTGTATGTTAAGGCTTACGACAGTAAAGGGAAAAGGGGTATGAGGGCACGAAAGCAAATCTAAGGCCTAGAAAGTGGCGGGAGCAAGATGGGAGACAAATGGGGTATTTTCGACAAGATTGGGAGGGAAACCAGTAGGTCACGAAAGCAAGGGAGTTTGGATCTGGGTGCACGGTAGCAAGGAAGAGAGAGAAGAAGATCGAAGGGTACCTAGGTATGGAGGAAAAAACTTCTTGCCTTCCCTTGGCTTCTCGCCGTCTTCAGATTCTCACCGAATCTCGTGGATTCTCTCCAACACAACCGTCGCATGGAAAGTAAATTTTATTCATTCGATTATCAGTGTCCCCTTCAATGAGGCTTACAACTTATTTATAATAAACCCACTATAACAATGACCAAAATACCCCTAATACGATAATGACTAAAATACCTTGAAAATATCCCAAAATTACGTCAACAAAATAACCAAAACAAATGAATAAAATAAATCCAATATTGCTCCGCATCAGGTTCTCTTTTCTATGTTAGGCAAGGCAAACAATCGAGTCCTATTGTCTCTGATGCTATGTTGGTTTCAACTCTGCAACATCAAGAGTACCCTTCAGATCTGATGACAGTTGAAGCTTCAGAGATGGGCTTTGGTTGTTGGCGTCAATTACTTCCAGTTCTTTACATTTAAGTGTGTCCTTTCTTGTTTGGTCTTGTTGTGATTCTCCTTTTGCTCAAGGTCAGCCTCTTGGGGGTCATTCTCATGATCTTAGGTTTGACGGATTAGTAGGGTTCCCAACCCTAGTGTTGGCCTAAGCTTTGGGTCCCTTGACCTTAGTTCTTTCTCTAAGCCCTTTTCTTCGTTGTCACTTCGAAGAAATCCATCTATAGTGATGGTTAGCATGGGGAGACCAGTTATTGAGGAAATTGATTTCAATAGGATCTCCGAGGAACGCGGTGCTTGTTTAGAAAGGGAGTTTGAGGAGGAAGAGGTTTGGAGTGAGCTTAGCAGCTTGGAGGGGGACAACATCGGTCTAGATGGTTTTAATTTTATATTTACCATAGTTTGTTGGGAGATAGTATGAGCGGATTTTATTAGTATATTTGTAGAGTTCTATAGATGATGGATAGTCAATAAAGAGTTGAAAAGCTCTTTCATTTCTATCATTCCCAAAGGAGATGGCCCTTGGGAGCATGGGCATTTTAGACCCATTTGCCTTGTGGGTTGCATTTATAAGTTGTTAGCAAAAGTTGTAGCCGGTAGATTAAGGGAAGTCTTGGGGGGTTTGATTAGGGACTCGCACGCAGGGGACCTTTGTGAGGGGTGAGCAGATTTTAGATGGTGTTTTGATTGCAAATGAGTTTATTCATGATTAAAAAGGATAGGAGATCTGGGGTGCTTTTGAAATTAGACATGGAAGAAGCCTATGATCATGTTAATTCGAGGTTCTTTCCAAAAAAGAAAAATATTGATTGGGGGTTTGTAGAATTTTTGTTTGGTAGAATGGGCTATGGTGATAAATGGAGAAAATGGATGAAGGCAAGCATGGAGGGTTCTTCATACTCTGTTCTAGCAAAAGGGTCTCCAATAAAATTAATTAAGGCATCAAAGGGTTTAAGACAAGGGAATCCATTATATCTATTTATCTTCACAATGATGGTGGAGGGTTTGAATAGTTTAATGTTGAAAGGGAGGGAAATAGGTATCATCAAAGGGTTGGTCAGGCCTAATGGTGCAATACTCACATCTGCAGTTTGCAACGATACTCTTCTCTTTTTTGAAGAGTCTAGAGAGGAGTTATTAGGTGTCATGGTGGTTTTGAGATGCTTTGAGTTAGTTTCAGGCCTAAGGATAAATTTGGGAACGAGCAGTTCAATTGGCTTGGATGTTAATGAGGAGGTATTGAGGAATTTAGTCAAGTAGCTGGGTTGTGTAGTAGGAGATTCCCGGCATTTACCTAGGACTTCCAGTGAGGGCGAATCCAGCTCAAAAACTATTTGGATTCTATTATCAAGAGTGTCATCCTAGAGTATAAAGTACTTATCTGTGGGGGTAGATTGACCCTCTTTAGATTGCTTATCTGTGGGGGGTAGATTGACACACTTTAGATTGGTCTAAGCTGATCTTCCAACCTGATACATGTTCCCTTTTGTGATGCCTAAAGTGGTAGCCAAGAAACCGGAGAAACTTCGAGACGCTATGTGGGTGGGTAAAGGGGATAAGAGGGAGGTTCACTTTATTAATTGGAAGAGGTGACTAAGGTTGAGGAGGATGGGGGATTGGGTATCGCGAGACTGGTGGACAGGAACCATTCATTAGATAAAGAAGATTGCCCAAGATTTTGTATTTGTTGCAGAGCCTATTCCAATTCCGAAAGTTTGGATGCCAAAATACTTTGTTTTAATTGATATTCAGTATATCAATGGATTAGATTGGACATTTGTTGTTGAATGTCTCATTCAAGAAGCATTCTCAAATATATACCTTGAACATGACTCCAATGTCAAGACTCAAGCACAAAGTGATAACCAAGTGGAAATGACACAGTATTACTTTTTCCCATGCAACAAAAAGAACTAGAATGAAATTTGTTACCAAGAACTCCAACATTTAACACTCACAACACTTTATGCAATTATATGACCTAATCTATGATCCCATAAATAGAAGATATTATTATTTTTTTGTTTGAATTGGTGGAAGTAAACAAAATTGGAGGGACTCCTAAATCCAATGTGAAAGCTGGCCATGTCTTATGTCCCTCTGCAATCTGCCTCCCTGTTTCTTGGTCCTAAATGACAACCACCAGGAGCAAAAAGGACAGATTGGTTATTGTCAACAAGATGACTAACAATAACAAGCTTTTAGTTAATTTGGGAACAAACAAACTATTATCTAATGAAGTTCACTAGAGGAACAAAACCGGTACCAGATATGGAAAGGTGTTCTCCATCCACAATGAAGATGTTTTTAGTGTAAAAAAAGAGATGATAACGATGGAAGCAACTATGGGTGTTAAGTAATAACTGAGAGGAGTTCTTGAGTTTTATCTTAGAAGCTCATAGTAGAAAATTCAAATGCTATAGATTTCTGAACAATCTCACAAGCCATCTTGGCAGTGAATGAAAGAGGCAGAAAAAGGCTTAGATGATAGATCACTAGAATAATGAGATGAAATGCAGACACTTGATAATCCATGAATCCTATTTGGGGTCACTCACGACATTTGAAGATGACGTGGCCTGGCTTCTTACAGTAATTGCACACTTTTTTTCAACAAGATGATCCTTTTCAGCAAGATGACCATATTCTTCATGTAAGTACCACCTAGTTTTACTAAGATCCGTGCACAGAAGGAAGTTTTGGCTAAGAAAACAGATTCATTAGTACTAATCACACCATCAGAAGGGCTAGAAGTTACTGAATTGAGATCAAGTTTGTTATTCTCGAGGCAGATCTTGAAAATAAGAATCAAGTTGGGTACAGGAATATGGCTCATGATATTGGTCCTTGCGATTCAAATTCCTTTGGAATGCCTTGGAAATTGATTTTAGCAAGTGATCTCATGGAACAACTGCCTCAAGTGCTTCAGAAGGAACTGATCCACATGCTAGGCAACTACAGTCAAATCCATAAAGTTTTAATAATACATCTGAATCATTTATCAGTTTGAGTATGTTTCCTTAGATCATTTTCTAAATGAAAGCCTTTCTTATTTTGATGGTGAAATGACTAAAATCCACCACCTTTTGTTGTGATAGTGAGCACTAAGCCATATGCCCTAGTGTTAGAAGCATCATTAGTTTCATGCTTGACATGATGTAGAAAACCCACATTTCTTTAGCAATCCTATACGGTCAAAGGGTCAAGACAATTTGGACATAGACAAGATTTAGTAACCTAATGGTAACGTGAGCATTTTTCACCACCCATGGCGAAACCTTTATCAGTAGGGCCGTGTAGATTCACAACCATGAATGATGCCCCACAACTCTTTCCCATGGGCAAAGTTGCAAAATTGGAACTTCCTGAGGTAATAATATTACTTATTGAAGTTCGTGGCTAAGGTCTCAGATTTGTCAATCATGACCACAAGATAGCAAGTAATGGAATATTATTCACACAAAATAATAGAAATCTAATAGTAGGTGTCTGTTTATTGAAATATCCAAGAAGCCAAATGAAAACGTTGAAAATAGTTTACGGGATGTAGTAAAAAGGTTTTGCAAATATGGACAGCCTTCATTGTCATTGTCAGTCACTTGTCCCAGCTTTTGTAGTTGGCACTAAGTTTTGGATTTGGCAATTTATTTTCTGTGGCTGATTGCCTATCTAGAGTGCATATAACTTGAACCGACAACTTTTATAGTTGCAGCAACGAAACCTTACTAGTTTGTTGCGTAGAACATACGATAGCCTTAAAAAGGACAAAAATAATAGTTATCCATGGTTGCTATCGGCTGTAAAATGATGTCAAGAAAAGTCAAAAAAGTCATCATCATCATCAGCAAGTACATCTATCTAGGGTCGATTTTATGAGTTTTTCTTCTCCAATTAACCCTATCATAAACCATCCCATCAGTCACTCCATAGTCTAACATGTCATTTTTTATCCCTTCCCTCCATGTTTTCAAATGATGGCCTCTCCTCCTAGTGCCTTCGATCTGTAGCCTCTCCCTCTATGTATTGGGTTGTGTTTGGTCTTCTACTAACATGAACAAACTATCTCAAACGAGTTTATCTTAATTTATCATCTATAGAAGCTATCTTTAAACTATCCCTAATGTGTTTGTTTCTAACTTTATCCTTTAGAGTTGGAGCTCTCATCCAACTTAGCATGTGCACCTCCTTTGTCTTGACTTTGTTTTTTTTTTTTTTTTGAGCGGTAACCAAGAGAAATATATTAAAAAAAAAAGGAAACATGATCAAGAATGGAGGGTCTAAGGGGATTAGACCCAAGCAAAAGAAAAAGAAGATACAATGAGAACAAAGAAAAACTCCTTTAAGCAGGGAGGAGAAAGCCTCCAGAATAAATATCTGAAACTCCAAACTTGGCAAAAACATCTGCCACTCCATTCGCTGCTCTGCCAATCTTGTTGAAAGAGACCTCCATCCCCTCGGCTAGCATCCTTATCTCCCTAACCACAATGGTCAATTTCCAGGGCGGTTTTCTTTGAACCATTGCCTATTTGATCGCGTTTGCCGAATCCCCTTCAATAATAAGTATTCCTTGACTATAAGACTTTCATATCTGTAGAGCCTTCCTGATGCTAAGAATTTCTGCCTCGTTGGAATCTTTAGTTCCCACCGATTCGCTGAAAACAATAGACGTGATGCCTTCACAGTTCCTAAGTACCCCTCCAATCCCTGTTGGCCCAGTTTTGACTTTGGTTACTTGTCTTTTATTCATTGCCCAATACTCTGCTCCATAAAGCATTGTGGGTCTAATAACTAGGCGAAGGGGGACTTTTCTATCCAATGTTGCCAAACTCAGCTTGGATTGTGAATCGATTTAGGGGTGTGACTCGTTAATCGTAAATCGTAGAATCGTAAGAGTTTTAATATTTTTAACTTTTTTTGCTATAATTCTTATTTATTGATTTAGTTATTGATGTAATGATTTAAAATAACTGATTTTTCTATTTATTTAATAAAATATATAAGTATTGTTGAATAAAAAATTATTTCTAGAGACAATATAGTAAAAAAATTTAATTTAATTTGATAAGATATTATATTCAATAAATTAACATTTTATTAAACTATCATAATTAAATATTAAGTGCATAAATTGTTTTCTATTATTAGAAAACTATATTATATATATATATATATATATATATATATATATATATATATATATTATATTTTACAGATCACAACATACTGATATATATAGTTATAGTATTTATAGTTACAGTATTAGACTATTAGTAATTTAGTATTATAGAAAGATATATATATATATATATATATAATATGTTAAAAAATATTTACAGTATTACACTATATGCGAATGATTATTGAGGTTAAAAAAATAATACTAAATTGAAATTTTCATATTTAGATTTAATTGGCATAAAATTTTGATACTAAATAGAATTTTTATAAATATTATAGTTGACTTTCAAATTTACAAGTTACTTTAAACAATCAACTTACAAACATATAAATATTGTAGTTAACTTTCAAATTAATAAAGGTATAATAAACATTTTTTTATCATGAGAAATAATTTTAAAAAGATATAGATGGTAAAGGAAGTAGATAACCTCATTTCCGATGACTACTGAAAATAGATGAGACGGCAAATGAAATAAAAATATCTTCCAGGTCCTCGTTCGAGGACCTGCGAAGATAAGTTATATTCTTAACTTTCAACTATTGCATCAGACCTAAGTAGAAAAAAAAAAAAAAAAAACGAAAGAGCGGAAGCTGCAGAGAAGAGACGAAGGAGAAAAGAAGCTGGGATGAAGAGACGAAGAGGAAAAGAGGCAGCAGGAGCCAACGACGATGAGAAGAATAAGAAATAGAAACGGAGAGGCTTGCGTCGGCAGGTTTCTTGTTTCTTACTCTTCCCTATTTTTTTTTTCCTTTTTTCCCTCTTTTTTTTTTTTTCTTTCTTATTATTGGACGATGTAACGATCCACTACGATTGAATCACACAATCTGCGATTTTAACAAAACTCGGACGATTGATGACATTTTTCAAGTTGACCATTCGAGTCAAGTCAACTCGTACGAGTTGACTAGCAACTCGGACGATTTTAACAACATTGCTTCTATTGCACAAGACCCCACTAGTTTGTCTAGGTTTTACCCACCCATTCCTATTCTATTCATTAAATCTAAGTCAAAACATCTTTGAGATTCTACCATAGAGCCCAAGTATCTAAACTTATCACAATGTACAACTAAGTCATGTCATATTTTTATTGAGTTACCCTCACCTATTGTCTAATCCACTAAAGTTACATTCCATGTATTTTATTTTAGTTCTACTAATTTTCAAATCATTTGACTCCAATTTTCTACTCCAAAGATCTAGCCTAACGTTGAGTTGTTGTTTTGTCTCATTAATTAATACTATATCATCTGCAAAAAATAAATAGCATGAAACTTTTTTTTTTTTTGAGCAATAACAAAGAGAAAACTTATATTAAAGCAGAACAAAAGCAATACAAAGAGTCCAAGGCTTAAGAGAACTAGGCCTGAAAAGGAAACATAAAAAGCCACCAAAAAAAACAAGTATGAGTCCCCACTACAACAAAGATGACTATCCCTTAGGTAGCTGGAAAGAGCCGCTAATCGAACCACCAACTGAAGAATTATAATACGGAAATAAGAAGAAAAGAGTATTTGGAGAAGAATTCTTCTTTGAGTTTTATTGTATATCAAACCATAAGAGAGTACATGAATAAATAGAATACAGGGAGCCAATCAAGGTGGCTAAAATTATAAAAAGAATAAAAGAATGTTGGATTTCATCAATTACAATTAATTCTACAGTTAGCACTAAGACTTATGCAATTGTGGGTCCCACATGGTCAACGATCCAGTATTGGGTCCCACATTACTCCCCCTTAAGCTGGTTCGAAGATGTCTAGTAAACCCAACTTCCTAATAACTTAAGTGAGTTGATGTCGAGGAACTGCCTTTGTCAACATATCCTCAAGTTTATCTTTAGATTGCAAATATGGGGTAAACAATCGGCCTTCAGAAATTTGCTGACAAAAGAAATGACAATCAACTTCAATGTGCTTGGTCCTTTCATGAAAGAACGGATTTGAGTCGATGTTGATGGCCGACTGATTGTCACAGAACATGATGAGTGGATGGGCAGATGCAAAGCCCAACTCAATAAGAAACTGTCGAAGCCAAAGTAACTCGGCGGCAATATTGGCCATCGCACGATACTCTGCTACTACACTAGAACGAGCAACCACAGGTTGTTTCTTACTGTGCTAGGAGACTAAATGAGAGCCCAAGAATACACAATAACCAGATGTGGATCGGCGGTCGTCAGGAGAGCCGGCCCAATCAGCATCAGAGTACCCACGAACAGAGAAGGAAGATTGTTGTCCAAAAAATAACCCCTGGCCTGGATGAGCCTTAAGGTACCGAAGAATGCGAAAGATAGCATGAAGATGGGTATCTCGTGGTTCATGCATGAACTGGCTGACCATGCCAACAACATATGATAAATCAGGTCGGGTGATAGTGAGGTAGATGAATTTCCGAACCAATTTCTGACAAAATACAGGAGTATCAAGGAGAGTCCTGTTTGAAGCAGATAACTTAGTGTTGACATCGAGCGGAGTATCAGCAGGCTTGCATCCAAAGTACCCAGCATCCTGTAGGAGGTCGAGAGCATACTTTCGCGGAGATAGAGAGAGGCCGTTAGGAAAACGAGCAACATTCAATCCCCAGAAAGTTGACCCGGCCTGGAGACTGGTCAACGTGTTAAGGGAGGTGAGAGCTTGGCTATTGAGTTGGGAGTAACCTTTGCGAAAGTTGGGCACTCAGCTAATGGTGTAGCGGACTATTTCGCTAAATTGGGAGTCGACAATCATTTTGCGGGAGTTTTCTTCATTTGATTTTTTCTCTTTGTAATTTTCTTGTTTGCTCCTTTTCTTTTTGTGATTTAATTCTTGTAGACCCTTCTCTTTGTATTTAATCCTTCTTTTTCAATGAATTTTTTTGTTATCGCTAAAAAAAAGGTAACGAAGTGGCCCCAAATCCTTAATATCAAATGCGCGCCGATGATACTCTTTAAATCTAGAAATAACTACATCATTATTCCATGTAAGGACAATATCATCAACGTAAGCCACTAGAAGCATTACCACAGAGTGTAGACGGTAGATAAAAACAGAATGATCTATCTGACATCAGGAGAAACCATAAGGTAACAAAGCACTGCTGAACTTCTTAAACCAGGCTTGTGGAGACTGCTTGAGGCCATAGACGGCCTTCTTGAATCTGCAGATAAAGTTAGGCTCCCCCTACTTGACAAACCCCAGAGGAGGGAGCATATACACTTCATCTTGTAGATCACCATGTAGGAAGGCATTCTTCACATCTAGTTGATGAAGCGGCTAATCATGAGTGATGGCCATAGAAATCAGGATATGGACAGAGGTAAGCTTTGCCACAGGTGAGAAGGCTTCTTGATAGTCTACACCATAAGTTTGCGTGAAGCCCTTGGCAACCAGGCGAGCTTTCTATTTGACAATGGAGCCATCTAGATTATACTAAAAGGCGCAAACCCATTTGCACCCAACTGGTCTTTCTTGGAGGAAGAGGAACTATGTCCCATGTATGATTTTTTTCAGGTGGTGTTAATTCCTCTTACATGGCTGCTTTCCATAAGGGATCACGGAGGGCAGTATCAATCCTCTTTGGAATCTTAATGCTGTCTAGACTTGTAAGAAAACTGTGATAGGAAGGAGAAACAACATGATAGGACACAAAATGAGTAAGGGGATGATCGGTACATCTACGCTTACCTTTCCGAAGCGCAATGGGAAGATCAGACTCTGCAGTGGTGGATGGATCTGGACCAGGGGCAGAGGAGGTGGTGGCATCTGCTGGAAGTAGAGGCCGTTGCTACCTGCGTTGATATACTAGAATAGGCTTGGCGGTGCTAAAAGGACATGTATTTGCAGGGAGAAAGGGTAGAACTGGAGAGGGAGAATGAACGGATGGTGTGGAAAAGTAGGGGGTTGTCTCAAAGAATGTGACATCCATGGAGACTTATTGTTTGCCAGTGAGGTGATCAAGACCCTTGTAATCTTTATGGAAAGGGGAATAACCCAAGAAAACACATCGCACAGCCTTAGGAGAGAGTTCATCACCAGAAAATTGGTGAACAAAGCAGACACACCCAAACACATGTAAAGGAGGACTATGGATGAGTTTGTGTTGGGTAAGAAGGTCAATAGGTGACTTGTCTAGCAACACATGGGATGACATGCGATTGATAAGATAATATGAGATTAAGACAACTTCAGGCCAATACAACTATGGGACATGCATGGTAAAAATGAGAGAGCAGCTACCTCACGTAGGTGTCTGTTCTTTCTTTCGGCTACACCATTTTGTTGAGGTGTAGAGGGATAAGAAAGTTGGGATTCGACACCATAGTCTTGCAAGAATTGAGTAAAAGAATGCGACAAATATTCACTCCCATTATCACTATGCAAAATTTTAATTTTACAAGAAAATTGAGTTTCAACCCATTTGTAAAACGTGCGAAAATGCTCAAAGACCTCAGACTTATGTTTCATTATACATATCCACGTCATGCGTGAATAATCATCAATAAATGAAACAAAATAATGAAGACCTGTGCAAGATACATTAGGAGATTGCCAAACATCAGAGTGTATAATAGAAAATAATGAAGTTGCAAGTTTATTGGGGAAGAAGGAAAACAAATTCTACTATGTTTGCTATATTGGCAATGTTCACATTCAAACTTATTAAAAGATAAAGAAGGAACAAGTTTTTTCAACACAGAGTCAGATGGATGTCCTAATCGGCAATGCCAAAGCCACACATTGGGCGAAGGAGTAGTCAAGCAAGCTACAGATGCACTAGGTTGTTAATCTAGAATATATAAGCCTCCAACTTGACGACCACCACCAAGCACCTACCTCGTGGTTAGATCCTGAAAGACACAATGAGAAGGAAAGAAGGTGACTGAGCATTTTAAATTTTTAGTGAGGGCACTGTTAGAAAGAAAGTTACGAGATAAATGGGTAACATGCAAGGCAGAAGAGAGATGCATGGTTGGAGAGACAGGAATTGTCCCTTTACCCGCAATAGTAGTAGATGAGCCATTAGTTAACTTTACTTAACCACAAGAAACAGGAGAAAGGGGAAAAAAAAAAGAGTAGACATACCAGCCATATGATCAGTAGCTCTAGAGTCAATTATCCAAGAATGAAATGAAGCATGATTGGCAAACGACTCAATACCTAAAGTAGATGAGACAACATTAAAGACCACGGAGGGTTGAAGACGTTCCAGCCGTTGCATCAATAAATTAAAATTCCTGTCTAGTCACGGGAGCATTATCAGTAGTCACATCAGACGAAGAAGTAATATGAGGTGTAGCGGAGAGATTGACTTGCTTTGGGCGACCATGAAGCTTATAACAGGAATCAACAGTATGGTTGGTCATCTTGCAATAGGTACAAAAATGGGTACCCTTATTTCGTGGGCCTTTAGTGTCCCGACGAGTATCAGACGACAAATCCTTGCCATGAGAAGCAGGAGCCCCTTGAGAGGGAGGAATCCCATGAGTGGTGACCAAAGCGGAGCGTTCAACTGGCATAGGAGTCATAACCAGGCGACGTCTGTTATCCGGAAGTAACGCAGAGTATACCTCATCAAAGAGGGAAGAGGTCGTTGCCCAAGCAATTGAGCCCATATAGGCTCAAATTCTTGATTCAGTCCAGCCAATAACTCAAATGTCCGTCGTCGAGCAACCAACTGCTTATAGAGAACAATATCACCAGGGCGCTCAAATGTGACAGATTCGAGTTGATCCAACTCTAACCAACATGTTCGTAGTTTGGAATAATATTGAATCAATGATAACTCCCCCTGTCGGAGATGAGATGCAGCCTGATATAACTCATATAAGCATGCGAAATTGTCACCATCAGCGTAGAGGGCTTGAACAGTGTCCCAAACGTCTTTGACAGTTGGAAGAGTATAAACAGTGCCACGGACATGATCTTCCATAGAGTGAAAGGAGCCATGACTTGACCAAGGAGTTATTGGCCTTCCAAGGTCAGGTATGAGGGACTATCCTTGGCCGGTTCGGTGGTAGTGCCATCAAGATAGTCGGCCAGTTGCTTAACTTCAAGAAACATTTTGGCGGAGTGAAACCATTGGAAATAATTCGTCTCATTCAACAACACTGTGGTGATCTTGCCAATATGAAGGGACTCAGAAGAGGTTATATCGAAAATCGAAGCCGTAGAAGAAGAGACGGTTGAAGAGCTAGAGACAGCAAAAGAGGCCATGAGGCTGCATACGACTTTAAGAGAGCAGAAAGGCAAAAAACTGGATCCAAGGTCCAAGTTCTAGCAGTAGATCTGTAAAGAAGATGTAGCGGTGGGCCCCACAAAGTACGATCAGAAGCAAATGTCGAGTAGATGCAGCAAAGAAGATGGGGTGAAACTGATGGGCCAAGAACTAGGGGAAAGGATGCAAAATCACCACTGTGTTATTGAATGAGATCAATTACTTCCAGTAATCTCATTCGGGTAAAATGTTTTTTACTGCCAAACAGTAATTTGATTGATGGTACTGCCCCTGTACCGGACAAGGACTCCTTATACCGTACCTGGGAAACTAATAATTCTTTGGTGCAGTCTTGGCTTCTTCATTCCATGGAAGATCATGTTTGTGGGACTGTGTATACACTTCCCACAGCCAAAGATGTCTGGGACACCATTAAGGCCTTGTATTCAGACGATGATAATTCTACCCTGCTCTATGAGTTATATTAGACTGTTTCTCACTTTTGACAGGAGGAGCTCTCCCATTCAGTATTATTCCAAGATACGGACATGTTGGCTTGAATTAGATCAACTTGAGGCGGTTAAGTTTGCGTTACCTAATGATGTTGTTCCATATCAACAACTTCTTTCTCGTCGATGGGTTTTTGAGTAACTAGCTGGCCTCAACCAGGAGTTTGAACCCATTCGGGCCCAGTTGTTGGGACAGCGCCGTCTTCCTTCCCTCGATGCAGTTTAGTTTCCCTTACTCCGTGATGCCGGTGTCACACTGTCATGACTCCTGTACTTGCTGAACACTCTGCATTAGTGACCTCTCATCCTCCCATGCCTTCTTCCGCACAGGGGGCTTTTGGTCCACCTGGCAAAGGTACTCGGAAGAAGGGGTCTCAGTTCTGCACCTATTGTAAGATGACAAACCATCATGTTGATTCCTGCTACAAACTACATGGGTGTCCAAAGCAAGCCAATGTCTCCGCTGTCACTCCTGTCACTTCCTCCTGGTTAGTGATGGTGCTCATGTGACTCGTCAGGATTTTAACATGTTGTTACAACGACTAGATCATCTTTAACATCTCGAGGTCTCCAATGTTGCCTCCTCTACTTCATGTACTGGGCCAATAGCCAATCATACCTCCTCTCATTCTTAGGTCATCGACTTCGGTGCCACTGATCACATGACTGGTATGTCCTCTCTTTTCTCGTCCATTTCTCCTATTTCATATGGTAATGTTCGCTTAGCTAATGGTTCCTCTACTACCATTGATAGTCAAGGACAATTCCTCTTTCTTCCACCATGCACCTTCCATCTGTGTTACATGTCCCCCATTTGTCTAGCAATTTGCTCTCTGTTAGTGCGCTTACTAAACAATTTAATTGCTCAGCCACTTTTTTCCCCTTCTCATTGTGTTTTTCAAAATCTGACCACGAAGCAGGTTATTGGTGGTGGGCGTGAAGTTGGGGGCTTATATCTATTTGATCATCCTCTTGCTGCTTCTGAAGCCTATTTGAATTCATCCTCGTCTAATGTGTGGCTGTGGCATTGCCGACTTGGGCATCCTAGTGATTCTATTTTTTGAAAGCTTGTTCCCTCTTTATCATTTCAGCATTTTGCGTGTGTGCCTTGCCAATTTGGCAAACATATTAGAACGTGTTTTCCTTCACCAATGAATAAATGAGCTTCTTTTTTATTTTCTGTTTTTCATTCTGAGGTTTGGCAATCACCTTCTCTCTCACACTGGTTTCCGATATTTTGTGTCATTTATTGATGATTTTTCACGAATGACTTGGTTTTATATTATGAACAATAAGTCTGATGTGTTTGATCATTTTCACACATTTTATAATTGGGTTGCCACTCATTTTGATTTGAAAATTAAAACTTTATACAGTGATAATGGGGGGAGGGGGGGGGTATTTGTCTCATAACTTTCTTATTTTTTTGCACGAGCATGGTATTGCATCAGAATTGTCCTGTCCATCTACCCCACAGCAGAATGGTGTAGCGGAACGTAAAAGCAGACACCTACTGGTGGTTGCTCGATCTCTCTTCTTTACCATGCATGTACCACAGTCTTACTAGCCTGAGGCAGTCTTGACCGCCTGTTACCTCATTAACCGTATGCCATCCCGTGTGTTGTCAAACCAGATGCCCGTTCAACTACTCTCACTTCATAAACATATTCCCATTCCGCCATTACATATTTTTGGCTGTGCATACTTTGTTCATCAGTTCTCTAGCAATAAGCTTTCCCCTCATGCTGTGCGCTGCATTGTTTTAGGTTAGTCACCCTTTCACAAAGGCTACAAGTGTTTTGATCCTACCACTGGAAAAACTTGTGTCTATGGATGTCATCTTCTTTGAGACAGTCTCATATTTCGCTCCACCCTCTGGTTCACCCTCGTATACTGTTTTACCTCTTCTTCCACCTGATACTACTCCTCACTCCACTCCAGCTAGCCCTTCCACGCCTACCTTGTTATATCGACGCAGGCCAACCCAGCATTCGTCTCCATCACATGCCCCTATCACATCTGCTCCTGGACCAGATCCACCCAACACTGCTGCGTCTGACCTTCCTATTAACCTTCGAAAAGGTAAGCCTACTTGTATTCTCCATCCCCTTGCACAATTTGTTTCCTATCATGCTATTTCTCCTTCCTATTACAGCTTCCTAACAGCACTGGACAATGTTAAAATTCCCAAGAGAGTTGACACTGCTCTTCGAGATCCTTATTGAAAAGCAGACATGGTAGAAGAATTAGAAGCACTAGAAAAAAAATCATACTTGGGATATGGTGCCTCTTCCTCCAGGGAAGACTCCAGTTGGCTGCAAATGGGTCTTTGCCTTGAAGCATAATCCCGACGGTTCCATTGCTCGCTATAAGATTGTTTGGTTGCAAAAGGATTCACATAGACCTATGGGGTGGACTATCAGGAGACCTTTTCCCCTGTGGCCAAGATTACGTCTGTTCGCAACTTGATCTCTCTTACCACCACCAATGCATGGTCACTTCACCAGTTGGATGTGAAGAATGCCTTCCTTCATGGTGATTTATAAGATGAAGTGTATATGCTCCCTCCTCCAGGATTTGTCAGACAGGGGGAGTCTCATTTAGTCTGTCGACTCTGCAAAGCATGGCTTTAAGAAATCTCCATGGGCTTGGTTTGAGAAGTTCAGCGGTGCAGTATTGCCTTATGGTTTCTCTTGTTGCCAGATGGATTACTTTGTTTTTATCTATAGCCGTCAGGCTGTGATCATGATTTTAGTTGTTTATGTGGATAATATTGTTCTCACTGGTAATGATGCGACCGCCATCTCTTCATCGTACATTTGCCATTAAAGATTTCGGGCCGTTGCGTTACTTTCTTGCTATTGAAGTTGCCCCCTCTTCTCAGGGACATACTATGTCTCAGCGCAAGTATGCTCTTGATCTCTTCCATGATGTTGGTTACTCTAGCTACAAACTTGCTGACACTCCACTTGATACCAACACCAAACTTTCCCGATGGGACTCTTCTGGATTCTCCTACCTTTTATCAAAAGCTGGTTGGGAAATTGATTTATCTCACTATCACCCGACCTGTATTATCATATGTTGATGGTGTGGTCAACCAATTCATCCAGGCTCTCTGGGATACCATCTCCATCTTGTCTTCCGCATCATCCGCTATATTAAATCTCATCTAGGACGGGGACTGTTATTTGCCAGACAAACCTCACTGCCTGTTTGTGGTTATTCTGACATTGATTGGGCTGTCTCTCTTGATGACAGACGTTCTACCACTGGTTATTGCGTCTTCCTGGTCTCCTATTTGGTTTGCTGGCATAGCAAGAAACAGTCTGTTGTTACTCGTTCTAGTGTTGAAGCTGAGTATCGTGCCATGGCCAATACTACGGCTGAACTCCTTTGGATCCGACAGTTTCTTAAAGAATTGAGCTTTGCTCCTATTGATCCCCTTATTATGTTCTGTGACAATCAAGTGACTATTAACATTGTCTCAAATCCGGTCTTCCATGAGAGGACCAAACACATTGAGGTTGATTGCCACTTTCTTTAATAACATCTTTCTGAAGGCCGGCTTGTCACTTCTCATCTGAAGTCCTCTGATCAACTTGCAGACATTTTCACTAAGTTGGTTCCTCGAGTTCAACTTAATTCCCTTGTTAGCAAGCTGGGATTATTGGATATCTTCGAACCAGCTTGAGGGGGAGTGTTGTGGGACCCGACTTAACTTGGGACCCATCTCAGGACAAAAAGTGTCCAAGTTCAGTGTACATTGCATAGTCAACTTGTAATTAGATGTAAATGGATTCCTTTCCTTTTCGGCCAACGTGATTGGCTTTCTTTTATCTATTTAATCATGTACAAAGGTACAGTTGATATACACTGAAATACAATACATAAAAGAGAAGAATTCTTCTCCATCTCTTCTTTTTTCTTATTTTGTTTTTTTCATTCTATTATTCAACACTTAATCTTGGATTCATGACATTAAGTCGTTCATGGTTAGCGCAAACATGTATGGGCTTAAAGCAGATCTTTGATAAAGTCCCACTGCAATAGGGAATTCTACTATCTCACCATAGACAGTTTTAACATACGTGGTTGCACTCTCATACATGTCTTGAAGAATCTCAACATATTTTTGGAAGTGTATTTATTTCTTGGGGTTCTCTTGATTAGTTTCCCTAATACTCTTTTATAGGCCTTTTTAGATCAATAAAAGTTATATAGAGGTTCTTCCTCTTCTCCTTATATTTCTCTATCAGTTGTCTCAGGACGAAAATCACTTCTGTTGTTGACTTACCCGGTATAAAACCAAATTGGTTTTCTGATATATTTGACTTGTTTTAGGCAGCCTTCTATTATCCTTTCCAAAGTTTCATTGAATGACTCATGAGTTTGATTGCTCGGTAGTTGGCATATCTTTGAATCTCCTTATTTTTATAAAAATGGACTACTATGCTCTTGCACTACTCATCAAGAATCATTTTTTAGGCTAAAATTTTATTGAACAATCGTATCAACCAACACACTCCACTTTCCCCTAATATAGACCAAACTTCGATTGGGATGCCATTCGGTCCTAGCGCTCTATTTTTCTTCATCTTTTTCAAGGCTTGATTCACTTCTGTTTCTGTTATTTTGTTAACCATCCCTTCATTTGCCTCTCCTTCTATATTATCTCCATCTTCTGCTTGAGTGTTCAACAAGTCTTTAAAGTAGGTTTCCTACTTTTCCCTAATTTCTGTCTTTCACTAGTACTCTTTGGCTATCGTCCTTAATGCATCTCATGTGGTCAAGATATCTATTTCTCCTCACCCTCATCTGGCTAGCTTATAAATTCTTTTCTCCCCTTATCTTCAGTCCATTTTCGTTTACAGATCATCAAAGACTTCATATTTGACTTGACTTACAGCTTTGTTGTGTAGATCATAAATTAGCAATTGAATAAGTTGCAGCAGCAAAAACTGAAACTCTAGAAAGTGGTTATGAAGGAAAAGAACTGAAATCTACAAAACCTGATGGATATGATGAATCCGAGTTCGGAATCTGAAAGTGATCCAGATTTTTTTTTAAACTAAAAAAGAACTAATCTAGGGAGTTTAAAAGAATCTTGAAAAAATCTTCACACGTCTTTTGTCTTAGGCATGAACCAAATCCAAGAGAGTAACCTGGACATCATGCAGAAATGGGACCCAGTACATGGTTGAAGAAAACCCTGCGTGGTGACATCTGATGGTGAGGAGAAAAAAAGCTACGGTAGACTATTTTCCATCTCAACGCACAGGAATATTTATTCAGTGTACTAATGTCTGAGGGGAAGAAATGTTTTGGGACTTGACTCTAGTTTGACAGATTATGAGTTGGAACAATTCCTCAAACTAATACGTGATAATTTCCCATGTATAGGGGCATGGTACAACGAGGATGTAGGACAAAGAATCGAATTGTATCTTTTGAAGTATAGCTATCGTCAAACTAAAGGCTGCTTCTATCTTTACCATAAAGCTATTTGCAAATTTGATGCTCCACTTAGAGTCAAGTTTTTGTTAGATAGAGCTCTTTGGAACAAAATTCTCACAGTTGACCACTTATGTCCTGAAATCTTTCAATCACTAATTTATTTTAGGTTAGATAAGAATGGAGTGATGGTAGAAATATGATAATGTGAATACTTCTGAGTAGTGTTCAATATTTAGGCTACTGCACTAGCCAAAACTGGGATTTTGAGGACAAAAGTGGTTGTAGGAAACCTGTTATGAACCATATGAGACATGGAGTGATCTGTAATATCATTGGGCTTCATGTCTTCTTTCTTCTACTCTCTGTTTTCTCCTGTATGTGCGTTTCAGTTCTATACATTTGTCATTAAAGAACGAGATTAGGAACGACATTGGTTATGGTTGTTTCTTTGGGCAATGAGATGTGGGTTTGGGTGAAATGTTGTGGTCATATCTTATGAGTTTGTTGCTTCATATTTTTTATGTACAAGATGATGAGAAACAAAATTGCAAAACTAATTTGATGGTAACAATATTTTCTTTGTTAGGATCCAAATTGGGATAAGCTCTTAAGGCATTGTGCAGACAATGACTCCTGCCAGGGTTGTCCACTACCTCCGCCAGAAAATCCTGATCATGCTGATGAAGACTCCGTTCCACAGGATGATTTCACCAGTGACCACAACACAAATCAGTTCTCTGATGTTGGATGGGGTGAAGAGTCTTTCAATGTTGAAGAAACTCACAAGCCTTTTATCGATCCAACTGATGAAGCTGAATGGTCAGATGGCTGGTCATAATATAGTCAAAGCTCTGATGGATCTTAAAATTTGAGTATGACCTTACCTTTAAAATGTTTGACCTTTAAACCTCTTATTAGTGCACCAAAGGTCTATATCATCCCTTTGGTGGTCTTGGTTAATCGGTATTTTATATTTTATCACAAACCCACTCTAGGCCCTTGTAAAGCAGGGCAGTTACCATAAACCGGAACCGGTTATTGTGCCAATCCCTAATGTCATGATAATTTCAAATATCAAATGAACCGGTCTGAACCAGTGTGGAATTCCATAACTCCATAAGAAACTCCAAAAAATATAAAAAAAAATTTAGAATATTGGATTGTAAAGTTCAATTTTCATTCTAACTCAATATATGAGAAATTGATGAGTCAAAGGTTGAATTTCCACTCTTTCTAGGTCCCAAAGTGTAGATTGAGAAAATTGAAGAAATCATATTTGGCTCGATTGTAGATTGAGAAATTCCAAACTTGAAAGTCTTCTAGTAGTCGTCACAAATCCTCTGATTTGTCTTGATTTCATGCCAATTGTTAATCCACTCAAGTCGAGGTAATTGGATCTCAATTGAAAATTTCAAGTATGAACTGATTTCCCTCTAGAAAAGAAACAAATAAAGTAACAAACCTCACTGGAAATTTTTCTATGCAATTCTCCACAATAAGATTGAACAATTATAAATGCAAACTAGAATAATAATAGCATGAAGTAGAATCTCAATTGAAAATTTCAGCCATGAACGGTTTCACTCTAAAAAAGAAGCGAACAAAGGGACAAACTTCACTGGGAATTTGTCTATGCAATTCTTCACAATAAAATTGAACAATTATAATGCAAACTAGAATAATAATTACTTGAACTGGAAGGAAAATTCTAAGGAAAATTAAATTAGAATCAAAAAAATTAAAGAAGAGGGACTAACACCCAAAGGCTTGAGAAAGCATGAAATTTGGTTTCTCATGGTTACACATGGCCTCCCCAATTTATATGAAAAAGATTGCCATGACTTGGATTTGTGCCATGTGGATTTTATTACATCCCAACCATTCAAAAAGAACAAATTCATAATGGAAACAAGTTAAAGTTTACCATGGTTAGGCAACACTTTCTTGCTATTTTTTTATTCCTACAATTTAGAGATCTCCACTTACATTGACCAATTAACCACCTATTTAAAATCCAAATTCGTTCAAGAGACAAAACCTATTGATTTTGACCACATAATCGGATATTTGGAGGCCCAGATACACTAAATAGAGCTCACAACCCATCTACTTGGCCCAACGGCCTTTATTGACCAAGTTGTGGATCTTATTATTACATGATTTTGATCCAACCTTACTATGATCATAATATTCATAAAATTGAATGGCCAAATTAATGATGTCATTCTCATGTTCTTCATCCTCGTTATCCACATCATTTCCTCTTGTCTAAGAAGAGCTCATCCCCGAGTTGGAACCATTTGCAAATCTTCACTATCAGGTAGGAGTGAATCTTTCAATTTGTAGGCTGTAAGGTCAGCAACATTAAAGACACCTGAGATATTGTGGTCATTCGACAGCTTGATCTTATAGGCATTGTTGTTGATCTGCCTTAACACCATGTATGGACCAATTGTCTGTAAGCCTTGAATGGATTCACTGATTTTGATGATAACTAAACCCTTGTTGTACTGTGTTCGATGAGCATGATCTTATTATTACGTTTCTGAGCTGAAGGAGATGTTTGAGGAAGAGGGGAATCAACGGAGAGGGAGAGAAAAGATCAAAGGGAGGAGAGGGGGAAGCTTGGTCGGCGGCAAGGAGGAAAAAAAGGGAACGACCACTGATTTCTAAAAGAATAAAAAGGGTGAAAAGGTTTCCCTAGGGTTAGGGCACCTCTTGCTTTAAAAAGCACAGCTTGTTGTGCCCATTATGACAAATACTGTTCTCGGGATATTAACGGCAATTGATAATATCGGGATATTTTTAAATTCTCGGATTTTTATCGGGAATTTAACGGAAAAATCTCACAGAAATTATAATATTTAAAAATAATAAAAATAGAATAAATAAAGACATTAATAAAACAAATATGGTAATAAGGAATTTACCGGCAACTTACCGGGATATTATCGCAATATTACCATTTATCACGTTTTTAGCGCGATTTTATCGAGAATTTATCGGAAATTCGCGTTTTTAACGCGGTAATGGTATTTTGCCGATAAAAACGCGATAAATTTGAAAATACCTTGATATATGTGACAATGGTCGTGCCATGTGTCGGGTTAAGTTTGGATTTTAGGAATCTTTTAAAAATGGGTTGATAAATCAATTCATTTAGAAAGGTTGAAAATTTTATAAAATTCTTAACGATAAAAACTTAGTCTGTTAATATTTTATTTTGAAAACCAATATTCTAAGATAATTTTAAAATAAAGTTTTCAAATTTGAGTAAATCTGAGAATAACTAAAAATATTTTCGATTAAACACCGATGTAAATTTGTGCGTGTTTCTAAGTTTTCCATGTATATCAAATTGATAAGGTGTGTGCAAATTTTTGGGCTCTAAGTATTCAAATCTAAGTTTTCTCTCAAATTCAAAATTTCATCATTTGCAATTTTTCACATTTGATGAGAGATCATTTTCAGTATTAAAATATTGAAGTTGGCTAGAGAATTTGCCATTTTCAATTTTTACCTTTTGAAGATCCTTTGCCAATCTCAAACTCTGAAAGTATAGGGCACTATAGGATTTTTGGAGGTCATCATCATTCTCATCAAGATCCTCAACACTATCCAAATCGATAGGTGGAATTCCTATTCAACAGTGGTGGGTGAACTTCCCAGCCGATTGAGTGAAGTGGATTTCCTACTCTAATTGTGAGAGTGCAAGTCCTCACTTAGTGGATTTTGGAGATAGCTCAAGATTGAGCGAATCCTAACAGTGGATGTAGGTTGGCTAACCAAACCACTTTAAATTGGTCTTATGGTGTTTTATCTATGTGTGTTTGTATTTAGTATTTAAGTACTCTTCTTAACACACATCACTATAAAATGTTTTCATCATAAAAATATAGTTGGAAATAGGTGAATAGAAAGTGGTCTGTGCTTATGGAAGAGGTATTGGATAAACTTTCAAGTTCGTGACCACTCAGCCCAAAACCAAAACTGCTTGGACTTATGATGAATTAGTTGTGCACGTACACCAAACATATGTAGTATTCATCAGTGTTGTTTTCATGATATGCTGTCAAAATATTTAAAAGACATGAAACAACAAAAGAGGCTGGAAGAATCCACTGAAAAATCACCTCTTCTAGCCCAATGGATGAAAATATAGGTGATTGGTTAAATTTATCCATTGAAAAAGTGTGAGCTATATCGTCTAAGAGAAGAAGAGGATGGAGTTAAAGAACTTGATGAAGGTAATAACCTTCAAGTATCCTTTAAAGGCCTTGTACTGATGATTTGAAGACCAACATCATGGTACAAAATCTGGAATATGAACCATAAGATCAAATGGGAAGGCACCTAGAACTTAGATTCCAAGTTTCACAATGTTAGATTCAAATGTGTGAAGGGATACCACTGTTGGTACCACATTTGAAACATGTTTTGGAATCAGCATCTTCCATTCAATCAATGTTCTTCTTTGATTGTTGGATTGATCCATTGCAACATATGTGTTGTACATGTTGGTATGCACTCTTGTATTAGAATATACTTATCTCATTTCATATGCCATGTGATTTGTGCATATTTAGGAAATGAATGTAGTGTGTGTATTACCTCATGTATATGGAATGTATGTGATTAAAACTGGTTTAATACACATACATTGTGTCATTTCATTCCAAGGTCCTAAAACTTGTGAATCCCATGTGGAATGAAACATGCTCTATATCGTTAAATGGATATTTAGTTTGGTGTGACTTACCAAAGTAATGATTGACATTTAAGTACCAGCTCTTTCAAGGAATTGAAGCTCCCTTGAAAGAATGGTAAAATAATTTATCATGTTTTGTGTAATAACATGATAATAGGCATAAGAGTTGTGTGTGCAGTGTCATACTTCATTTCTTTATGCTTGATCAATATACTCAAATCAGGAAATAAATGTATGACTAGTGTGCTTTGAATTTCATTCCAATATACATTAAATTATACATTATGTGGAATGAATTATGTTCATATATGCCTTGCCTTACTAAAAGCCTGGAAATGTCGCATCTCATGACATCACACACTTGGGCAATATACTTAAATTGGTGAATCAAATGTGTCCAAGAATCTTGGATTGATTTGGATCTAGGAAAGGGGATCCATAATCCATGGTCTATGCCTATTTTCAGAAGGGTGAATTGAATATTCAAATAGCACGGATATGGTGTGAATGTATGTATCATCACTGTCGTTAAAAGGTGTATGAACATCACAAGCACACACACACACACATATACCCAATCATCCTTCAAATTAAAATCCAAGTCAAAGGATAGACTAGTCAGAGGGACAAACAAGTCGGTACTGTTGGAATTCATAATACTGTCTGAAAGGGGGAAAAATCGAAAAGGGAGACAGGTCGGTATATATCGACATATTGACACAGACATGTCGTTGGTCACGACCGGTCGGTACATCAGAAAGAGTAACGTAAAAAGGTCCATTTTTGTGAAAAATTATAGATCAGTTCAAATCATCGTTTCTTCTCCCGCTAAACTCTGGCGATTTTTCTCTCCCCTCCCGTGCCCTAGATAAACTATTAGGATCTTCCGGAGCAAAATATCACCGGAAAACCTTAGGGTTTTTACTTCCTTCACTTCCAGAAGCAAGGGTGTCACAGTGTTTGTGAGATTTAGTGATCGGAAAAGCCTTCGTCAGCTCCTCCCCTGCAACCATGCCAAAAAAGGAGACAATTAAATCTCGGTCTTCGACTACCGGAAAAATCCCTAAGTTCAAACCCCATTTCCTCAGGAGATCTCCTAGGTTCGCGTGGGATGTTCCCAATCTAGCGCTGCCGACTCTGCTTAAAAGAATACCCCTCACAAAAAGACACCTGCCTCAAATGTTGAATCCAACATACGAGCTGAAAAAGAAGTGATCTTAATCAAGGGTCTAGAAGAGGAAAAAACACGTATGTCTGAGGTATATCTGAAATAGTTTCAATCTCTTCGACAAAGGAATATCCCTCTTGATGAAAGAGTCTCCTTGCTTGAAAGGAGTATGGATGACCTTAAAGAAATAGTATACGAGATCAAGGCGGTTGTCCAGAAACTCCACAGAGAAAATATTGTTCCTAGATCTCAACGAACATCTTCCTCAGATGAATCAGCTTAGGATAGTTTTTTCATGGAAAACTATACTTTTGATATTTTGATACCCCCTCCTTCCCACTGAACCATATGTAATGAACATACTAATCAATGAAATGATGTGGTTATTTTAGTATGTGTGCTGATTTGATGCATTTTGCCATCTATCTCATGTCTAATGTTTACATGGATTTTGTAAAACAGACTAACATACAGGCTGTTAAGGAGATAGAGATCTTGCTGTGAAATTGTACATACTTTGGAGAATGGGGGAGCACAAAATATGTGCTAATTAGCATCTGTCACTAGTCATGACAGCTTAAGTAGGAAGATGACGCAATCTTGCTAGAAAGCTTGGAGAAAAATAAACTTAGAGGTAGCTAAGTTTATGGGGGAACTGGGTAGAGAAAGCTGAGGGAGATAGCTTCGAAAATGGGAGAGAAGACTTTAGGAATGCTGGGACAATTGCTCCACTCATGGATGATAACAACAATGCTAGAATCTTAGTTTGTGTAGGGACAGACTAATCTTGATACACGAGAACTATACATCGAACCATAAGAGAAAATCATGAGTTAGAGCAGAACCTAGTGAAGCACTAAATGTGAAAAAGCATGGGGGAGTGCTTAACACTCGATGTGTGCATACTAATCTTTGTCAATTGAATGACAAAATGGGAGAGAAATTAGTAGAAGCTAGAAGACATCAAAGCCAATGGACATAGGGAGAATGTCTATGCTTGGTTGGAGTTTGGGAGATCAAACTCAAAGAAAATTGGGGGAGAAATCTTCTCAACACAGATAGCTTGGATAAGTTATATGGGGAGTGTTGCTCACTATGAAATCAGGGAGTATGGGAGAGGTTAAATACAAATCTTGTTCAGTCCATGAGTGCATCTCTATGTTTTGGGACTAACCCCTCTAATGATTTTCTAGTGATGCTTACTTATGTACTTGAATAGGAAAATGAAATGAAGCAAGCTGAAAAAAAAAATATGCGAAGACCATAGTCTTGTTTTCCATTTGAATATGTACATGTAATCAATGTAATATTTTTGTATTCAAATGTGCTGTAATAAATGTGGGTTTGTAAATGGGTTAACTTCTAGGTTTTGTCATGAAATTGACAAAGAGGGGAGATTGTTAGTGCCTTGGCTTGGCCAAGACCCTATGTTTGTCAATTCCATGACTCGGAAAGAAGCACTTGCTGGAAGCTTGAAGACCTAAGATGATCAAGAGAAAAGATCATGCTCCACCGGATTGAAGCTTATCGTTACGGCAATCAGAAAACAGGTAAAATGACTATAGATGACTATAGGTGGTACCCACACCTTAGAGAGGACTATCCCTAGGCTTAGAAAAACAAACGGTTAAAATCACATGAAGCCTACTGAGGAAGGTTGACAGTGAATTGGAACCCAACTTGGAAATTTGTATTTGGTTTTACTGTCAGCTCGACTAGTCTTATCTCACCGACCCCTTGGTACAGTCAAGATCGATCCATCGTGATCAAAGACTGGTAGGTCCGAATGACATTAGGTTCTGGAACATTAAACTGTCATTCTGGGTTTGATTTTGATCGAGAGTCTCGTATGGACTGACCCCTCAGTGAAAGACTGAAACGACCTTTCGTGGTCAACGACTCGTCAATCAAGATCTTGAGTTCTGAAACCTTGTACTCATATGGACTCTCAAAGAAACAGACATATCGGCAATCAAAGACCGATCGAGAGTACTAGGACCTACCCCTCGGAAATGGGCGACATGTCGTTCTGGATAACAAGTTTCCAAAGTGGAAACTACTGTTAAGCATGTCGACCAATTGGCTACAACGACATGCCGACCGAGAAAGAATATTACCGTTGGGAGTGCACTTAATGCACAACGATCGGAATTGTAACGGTAACATTTCTAGTCACTGACCCCTCGTTGCGACCGACCTGTCGGTACATTACCATTACTTCAACTAGTTTCCTTCACTATATAAACCAACCTTTACGCAACCAATTAGTATCCTTCGGACGGATAAGTTGGACCCTCATCTTCACCAGTGAGCTTAAACAAGGGCTAACAGAAGGATCACTCTCTCTCTCTCTCGTGCTTACACTAGGGGAATCAAATACAACCAATCAAATGGATTGAGTTGTGAGAGAGAGAGGAAGGATGAAAACTCATAAACAACCAATCTGCGGATTTAGTTTGAAAGTGAGAAGGAGAGAATCATAAACTAGAAAACCTTTGGTAGAACAAGTTTCTTTGACACCCTGGACAGTGATTGCTAAATGACAGGTACAAGACGGAGCGTTGCCATACTTGGGTGGGATCTCGAAGAAAGTACACATCAGAAGAAAGAGCTTTAAAGGCAAGTGCTTCATGGTTTTAATTTTCTTTAAAACCTTTGTTCCGAATGTGGATTAAGGGGAGGTACCCCGGAACCACTATAAAAAATTCTGGAGCGTTGTATTTGGCACAGAAGTGGGTGGAACTCCCGACCAAATGGATATGTGGAATTCCTATTCGACAGTGGTGGGTGAAATTCCCAGCCGATTGTGTGAGGTGGAATTCCTACTCTAATTGTGAGGGTGTAAGTCCCTATTTAGCGTATTTTGAATACAGCTCGAGGTTGAGCGAGTCCTAACAGTGGATGTAGGTTGGGTAACCGAATTACTTTAAATTGGTCTTATAGTGTTTGATTTATGTGTGTTTGTATTCAGTATTTAAATACTCTTCTTAGCACACATCACTTTGCATATTGGTTATCTCATTATACACATTGCACACAAGCATCATGATCAAAGTTTATGTAAAGGGTTATAATCTTAGTGTGATCGCTTAAAGAAATTATCACATTAAACAAATCTCTTGATAAACATTCCGCGGCACCTTAAATAATCAATAAATTTGTAAAGACCATTAAAAATGGGATTGACCTATTCACCCCCCTCCTGTAACACCTCGGATTTTCAATTTATTATTTTTGTATAAAAAATATCCATTTAATTGATGAATATGAGATATGGATCTTATTTGGATAAAGAATTGGGCCATGACCCAATTAGGACCCAATTGATTGTGGAATTAGTGTTATTAAAAATAAAATGGGTCTGAATAAATTTAGTGATGCATTTAAATAAAAGATTGCATGGCTGAATTTTAGATGTAAAAATCTATGTTTATGCGCATGGGATCTTTTAAAAAGGGTTTGCACATAATTTTAAATTAATTAAAAGAAGTGTCTAAATTTAACACAAAGGGCACACAGCATTGTAGTGTTTATTTTTAACCTTAGCCGATTGGGAGGTTACTAAGTTAAGGGAAGGTTTTAAAATAGAAAGGGGAGTCGGCAATCATTAAACAAGGAAGGAGACTACACAGCATTAGCACTTCCTAAATTTGGATTAAGGAAAGATTATAAAAGGAGAGAAGGACTAGGGGCACAGGGTTTTACCACCCTTAGCCGAATTTTATTTCATCTCTCTCAATTGCCATTCTTGCCAAGATCAAGAGCAAGGAGAAGAAGAAGTTTGTTCGGCCAATAAAAGGAAAGGAAGAAGAAGATTGGAAGAGCAAAGAGGTTAGTATCTTAATGGTATAATTTTATGTTTGAAACAAAAAGAACCATAGGGTTCGGCCATGGTGTTTGGCCGAACCCCATGGAAGAAGTTTGGATGATGATTTAATAATTTAAATGGAAAAGAAAGAACCATAGGGTTCGACCATAGTGCATGGCCGAACCCCATGGAAAGAAGTGTTAATTCATGGGTTTTGGAAGATTGAAAACCATGGAGAGATTTGATTTATTTCATTGGGTTTATGTTCTTAGATTTTAGATCATGGAAAGACATGGTGATTTCATGATGGTTTGAATAATAAAAACCATCGGAATTTATGGTTTAGATTTATAAATTTGAATAATGAAAAACCATGGGAGAGTTTGATAATTTTAAAAGGAGATATGGATAGGGATGTGGGTCGGCCATGGCGTGGCTGAACCATGATTGCTTTATGGCTAAGTTGATTGGATCAATAGTAATGAAAAGAAGGGGTGAGGTTCGGCCATGGTGTATGGCCAAACCCCACCAAATGTTTTAATGGATTGGTGATTGATTCTAATGGATCTAAACCATTGATGAAGATCATGAACCATAGGGTTCGGCCATGGTGCTTGGCTGAACCTCATGGGGTTGTTTTTGGAATAGAGATGGACTTGGTTTCTTAATATGGAAAGCTTCCAAATATAGAAAGGGTTGCTTAATATGGAAAGCTTCCAAATATAGAAAGAATTGCTAAATTGGAAAGCACTCCAACTTTAGAAAGAGAATTTCTAATCTAGGAAACCTTCCAATTATGGAAAGGTGGAGTTTAATTTGGAAACTATCCAATTATGGATTGGCTAAGAATGGAAGATGATGGAAAAAGGAAACCTAGACATCATAGGGTTCGGCCATGGTGCTTGGCCGAACCCCATGAATTAATTCTATAGGTTAAGCTTATTTTATGGATCGGTTTTGGACAGAAACATGAGGTAATGGGAACTAGTGGCAAAATTGTAAATAACGCCCAAATGGAAAGATCATGGGTTCGGCCATGATGTATGGCCAAACCCTATGAGTTGGTTTGTGGATCAAACATTAACTTATACAATTGTTTCAATGATTTAAAAGATGGGATTATGGAATAATAGCCATGGATGGCATTTTCGTAAATAGGTGTGAAAAATGGTAAGCCATGGGTTCGGCCATGGTGTATGGCCGAACCCCATGGGGTTTTGTTTATGGACTTAGAACCTTATAATCAAGTGGGACTTGGTATTGATTAATTGTTATATTATAAGGTAACGGGATCTCGCAAGCGGTGCGTGGTTGGTGATCAATTCTTGGACGAAAGACGCAAGCACACGTTAGCGGTCTTTGGTAGGATTCCACCTCTTTGAAACCATGGGCTTATGTACACTTGTTTTATCTTATGTTTGATGAAAATATGTTTCAAAGGATATGCTTTATTATTGAATTTCAAATGCTATGTTTAATTGTATAAATAACATGTGTTGATTATGTTTCAAAAGGTGATTTTAAATGCTATGTTTATGTTATAAATAACATGTGTTTCATTGGCATCTCATGCATGCTATGGGGTGGAGAATTTGTAACCGGAGGAGTCACACTCTCTCGGGGCGTCCAAAAAATCCATGTGAGGTACCTTGATATGCTTTTCCATTAGGAAGAAACCGGAGGGTCCACACTCCGCCGGGGCGTCCGGAAGACCTATGTGGTGGGTACATTTATGTACATGTGATGGGTGGCACTCATTGCATATGTCATCATTGCATGGCATGGTTTTTACCTGGTTTTATATATTATGTTATAATATATGTTTTGTACTAACCATGTGTTAGCCGTAACTGGAATACCTACTGGGTGCATTGTTCTAACGCCCTACTTCTACCCTAATTGATGATACAAGTAATCAGGGGAATGATGAACGCAAGACGGGCCAGGCATAGGAGCTTCTATGATTTAGTTTATTATTTTTAATAAAAGTTACTGATGTACTTGTATTTGAGTATTTAGATTTCGGAATGTAATAACTTAGATGGATGGATGTTAATTTGGATAATTATGGTATTTGAATGATGATTAAGGATTTGACGTACTTTGCTATCTGAATGGTATAGAACTTGGTTCTATTATGATTCCGCAAAATGATGTTATGATTCCGCAGGTTATGATTTTTATTCCGCAGGTTGATATTGCTATGTGTGAACCATTTTTAATGGACTTGGTCCATGCACACATAGGGTTGGCTAGTTAAGGGTCGGACTTTGGAAGTTCGGACTTAGCTCGCGTCGTGATGTTCCGCGCTCTATCACTCTAATTTGTTATAAAAAAAAATAAACTCTGAATTTACGGGAAGAAGCGAGTGAAAAAGGACGGGGCGTTACACCTCCCCCTCTAAGGTCAATGTGATGTTCTAGCACATTGAAAATGGGAAACTTCACCTTCTTTTCTACCAAGTGGCGAACTTAATCGCACAACTACTGATAGCTACCGGGTTGCGTTTTCGCTGCTCCACAGATAAAGAGTATCGGTCTGTAAGTGAATACATAATATACGTTTATACAATATTATAAATGAAAGAGTTAGTATCATTATCAAAATGGCATAAACATCACATCAAAACCTAGGGTCTAAACTTAACATGGAATCCTAATTTAGACTAAGTTTAAAAACTAGTTCTGGGTTGCTTGGAACATGCCTCGGAACCAGGTATTGTAGCTTCGGAACTTTTGAGCCACTGCCTAAAATAGGGGTCTTGACAGAGCCTTCGGAACTTAGGTTCTGTCCTTCGGACATCCGAAATTCAGGCCTCGGAACTTCAGAGCTTGCTTCCGAACAGAAAACAGAACAATCCAAAAATCATGAGTCTTGGTTTGCCTCGGAACCTACCGAGGTCTGCTCGGAACTTCAGAGCGGTTTGGAACCTCCAAAAGGGTCTCAAAACGTCCTGTCTGACCCGTTGAGGCAGAGAGTTCAACAGTTAGCCTCTACTCCTTTGGAACCCCGAACTGAAGTTCGGAACTTCCGAAGTGTTACCTTCGGATCTTCCGAAGGCTGATTCTCAAAACTTCTGAGAGTCGTATTCTTCCTCTAGCACCGCAACAGAGCAGTGATGGGATGGACTGTGTAAAATACGAAACTAGAAACAGTGGATGTAACGCCCCGCCCTTTTTCACTCGCTTCTTTCCGTAAAATTAGAGTCTATTTTTTTTTTTTTTTATAACAGAGTAGAGTGATAAAGAGCAGGACGTCACGATGCGAGTTAAGTCTGAACTTCCAAAGTCTGACCCTTAACTGGCCAACCCTATGTGTGCATGGACTAAATCCATGAAAACGATTCACACATAACAATATCAACATGCGGAATAACATCATAACATGCGGAATCATAATAGAACCCAGTTCTATTCCATTTCAAATAGCAAAGTACGTCAAGTCTTTAATCATAAATAAAGTTAACTCAATTATTCAAACAAACATCCAACCACCTAAATTATTACATGTCCGAAGACTAGTTACTCAAATACAAGTCCTTAAGTAACTTAATCAAAATATAAACTAAATCATCCAAGCTCCTATGCTTGGCCCTCCTTGCGTTCATCGTTCTCCTAATTTCCTGTGTCATCCACTAGGGTAGAAGTAGGGCGTTAGAACAACGTGCCCAGTAGGTATTCCAATTAGGGTTAACACATGGGTTAGTACCAAAAATCCAGATATAATATATATCAAATCCAGTTATAATAAATCATACCATACTTATAATGCATTGTATCCAAAACAGTGTATGATAATAGAGATCCAATCATACTGATAAAAAACCAGAAACATTGCATGGTAATAAAGATCATAATCATGCCGATTCAATGCCATGCCATGCTATCATATGCAATGAGTCCCACCCATCACAAACACATAGTAACCTCTTGATGGAAAGCTCCTCATCAAGGTATCCCCCACGATTGTATTACGGACGCCTCGACAGAGTGTGGATCTCTGGTTACATTTCATACATAGTATCCTCTTGATGGAAAGTTCATCATCAAGGTATCCCCCCACGAGTGTTTTACGGACGCCCCGACGAAGTGTGGGTCTACGGTTACCGTTCATTCCTCCATGCCATGCATGAGATGCAAATGTCCACATGCTATACAATTATACAAATCATAGCATTTAAAAGCTCATATTTGAAACATATAATTTTTACAACATAAACCATCATAAATAAGATAAAAACAATGTACATAAACCCATGGTTTCAAAGAGGTGGAATCCTACCAAAGACCGTTAACGTGTCCTTGCTTCTTTCGTTCGGTAACCGTTCACGATCGCAAACACCTTATGAGATCCCGTTACCTTATAATATAACAATCCATCAACACCAAGTCTCACTTGATTTACAATATTTTAAGTTCACAAACCAATCCCCATGGGGTTCGGTCATACACCATGGCCGAACCCATGGTTTATCATTTTTAGCCGACATTACCAAATTGCCATTGGTCTAATCTTTAATCAATATTTCATTTTAATATGCCAAACATAGTCCCTATGTCTACCAAACAATTCCCATGAGATTCAGCCATACAGCATGGCTGAACCCATGGTCCATTAATTCACTTAATTACAATAATGCCATTACCTCTATCATTGTCTCTCCATTAATCCAATCGCTATCTTAAGTTCATAAAATCCATTCGACTTGATTCATGGGGTTCGACCACACACCATGGGCGAACCTTATGATATCTTAATTCCATTTAAATTACAATATTGCCATTCATGGCTAACTTTCCATTTTGGCAAGTATTTACAACCTTGCCATTAGTCTAATCATTTCAAACCTTCCACTCATTAACACATACACATAATAGATCCATAATTGGTTCATGGGGCTCGGCCATACACCTTGGCCGAACCCTATGATGCATAACTTTCCAATTATAGAAACTTTTCAAATTTGAATCATAATTCAAGGTTCCTTCCATAATTAGAAAGTTTCCAAATTTAGCATCCATCCTTCCATTCTTCCATCTTTAGATCCTTAATAAATTAAATTCCTCCTTCCATTTAAAAATATTCATAAACATACATCTATAGAAATTGCTTCATGGGGTTCGGCCATACACATGGCCGAACCCATGATGTCTAACTTCCTAATTATATCACTTCCCATAAATCAATGTTCCTTCCAAATACAATCCAAAAATCCATAATTAGAAGCTTTCTAATTTAGCAACCAACTTCCATAATTAGAAGCTTTCCCATTTAATAACTATTTTCCATTTTAAACAATTAACATACATCAAAAATACCAATACAACTCCATGTGGTTCGGCCATACACCATGGCCGAACCCTATGGTCCATAATCCTCTTTCTAAAAATTATTAATAACAATCTATGTTTCTAAAAACCATCAACCATATATCATTTATAATTATCATAATCGTTCACTAATTCTCTTTCATGGAAATCATTATTTCCATTAAACTAAATGATAACTCCTTTTAAAATATAACCAATCTCTTTCCATGTGGTTCGGCCATACAACATGGCCGAACCCTATGGTTCATCACCTTCCCTTAAAATTATTTTATTCATCTCCCATAGTTTTCATCATTAAAAATCCATAATTAAACCATGTCTCTCCATGGTTTCCATCTTTCAAACTTTCATTAAATTACCATAGTCCTTCCATATTTTTCCATCACACAACATAATTGTCCATTCCTTTTCTTCCATGGGATTCGGCCATACAACATGGCCGAACCGTATGGTTCCATACTTCCTCTTTTAAATCTAATCAAAATTATTAACATTCATCTCTTAATCTCCATTTAAGATTAAATCAATATTCTATCATGGGGTTCGGCCATGCACTATAGCCGAATCCTAGGTTTCCTCCCTTTTCCATTTAGAACACCATGATCATCTAATTTCCTTCCATGGTTTCCAACCCATAAAAATATAACCAACAACCTTCCATGGGGTTCGGCCCTTCATCATGGCCAAACCCTATGGTTCATTAACTTCTCTTAAACCATTTAAAACATACACAATTATTCCATGGTTTTCCTCATTAAAATTTCATAAATTATAACCAATCTTCATTCATGGGGTTTAGCCATACTCCATGGCCGAACCCTATGGTTCTTTATTTTTAGACAAAATAAGACATCACTTACAGGTTCCGCAACTCCTTCCGTTTTCCTTCGGTTGTTTTTGCTATTCCAATCCTTCTCCTTCTTCTTGATCTTGCCGTGAACACCTTCTTGATTTTGTGTGTATTGTGTGCCCTTGCTGCCCTTCTCTTCCTTTGAATAAAATTCCAATCGGCCAATGCTAAGATATAATTTCCATGTGCACTACCTTTCTTCCTCTCTTTTATAAAAACTCCACACGGTCTCAACTTATCGAAATGACAATTGCCGTGTGCCCTTGCTTCCTTGTATAAAACATCCACTTAATCCTAATTAGAAAGTGCCATGCGCCCCTTCTTCCTTTCTTTTATTAAAGCCTTCCCTTGGTCCCAACTTAGAAGGTGCTATGCGCCCTTTATGTTTAACAATTTCCTTAGTCCCGTGTGCCTCTTTGTTTGTGGCTGCCTCTCTTCTAATAATACTTCCAATCAGTCCAATATTAGAAAATGCCAAGATCCCTTTAAATTAGTAATTGCCTCTTGCCGTCTTTATTCAAGAAAAGACCCCTCTTAAAGAGATCTCTTAGGCATAAACATGGATATGGCTATCTTCATATACGGCCAAGCAATATCTCATACATAGCCATGCAACTCCTAAAATCTTTCCATCATATCTTCCATGCGTATATCCTTCCTTGGCTTCCACTCCATGCGCATAACATTAATCCATACCCCTTATTTATAATTATTGCGTTACTAATTAAATTCAGCCCCATCTAATTTTAAAACCCTTTCCATAATCCGTTGGGTCATAATTGGGCAAAGACCCAACACTTTACCCATATAAGATCCATATCTAAAAATTCACAAATTAAATGGATAATTTCCGTAAATATTTAGAACTTGAAAATCCGGGGTGTTACAGTGGGTTTTTTCATTCATTTTCCACACCTTTCTAGTCAGATGGACTCTTCAATGAGTCCTCTTTACTTTAGGAATGAGTTGGGCAGTTAAAACTAATTGAAAACATCATATTTTAATTGGACAATCAACAGTTTGAAAAACTTCCACTTCAAAGCAATGGTAAAAACTAAGTAAAGAAGAAGCAGGAAAATAGAGATAAAAGAGAAGAGATTACAACAATGGTTTGAACTGGGATTGCAGGGTTTAAATAGGCTTTGGGAGAGTAGACCAGTAGCCTTTCCACTGGCTGGAAATCCACGATGCTTTGCAAGCTATGATGGTAGCTTGCATGAGTCATCCCATACGCAGCTGCTTTGCTGCATCACCTGCTACTCAGGTGATTTCAAATTTTGAAATTTTGCATTTTGGTCCTCTTAACTTATTTGCAATTAAATCCAATTTCTTTTATTTTTAATATTTAGCTATTAAATGATTTATTTAATTTAATCCATCTTATCCAAAATGTTGGGTTTTAAAAACTCTAAATACCATAAAATTTTGGAGAATTATATTTCATTAAAATTAATTGATTTAAACAAAAATCACTTTTATTTATTATTCCCTTAATTCAATTTGTATTTATTTAAAGGGCTTAAAACCTTTATTTTCAAAATTTGAAAAACAGAAATCAATGAATTAAAACATGATTTAATAACACATATTTTCTTAGAATTTTCTCACATCTAAAATTGCCTAAAATAATCATTTCCTAGCTTTCGAGATCTTTTTGGGTAGTTTTTAATAACATTTTCTGAAATTAAAAATAAAATAAAAATACTTATAAATTTCAGAATTTAAATCCTTAATAAGGAAATCAATATCACTCAAATAATAATCAAACATTATTTAAACAATAAAATAACATTGTCAATGGTAATTTACCATTTTGCCCTTCCAACTTAAATGAGTTGGGTCATCAGGCTATCGAGCTCTGATTGGGCCAAATCTGGACTTTTCAAAAAGCCCTTACTGTAATCTTCATAATTAACAGATCAAAACATGATTTGTTAAAATAAATCATATTAATTTAGCCTAATTCGGGTCAGGGTATTACAAACAAAGGTTCTGGATCATTGCACTGTCATTCTGGGTATACCTCTAATAGAAAACCTCGTATGCACCGCCCCTCAGTGCGTCGATGATAACTTATGTGTTTTGGAACTTACAACTTAAGTGGACTCTCAAGAAAACCGACATCTTGGTAATTCAAGATCGATAGAGAGTACCAGGACCAACCCTCGGTAGAGGGCGACAGGTCGTTCTGAATCAGTTAGTAAAAGAGAGAGAGAGGAGAAAAGAAAAGATACAAACTATGACAGAATCAGTTTCTTAGTCACCCTGAAATTGTGATTGCTCAACGACGGCTACAAGGCGGAGTGTCGAGATTAACACCAGCACACATTGGGTGGATCTTTGTGTAACGCCCTACCCTTTTTCACTCGCCTAAAAACCAGAGTCTATTTTTTTTTTAAATAAAGGGTGAGAGAGAGCGGGAACGTCACGACGTGAGTTAAGTCCGAGCTTCCAAAGCCCGACCCTTAACTGGCCAACCATACATGTGCGTGGACCAAGTCCACTAAAATGGTTCACACGCAATAAAGTTATACTTGCGGAATAAATCATAGATGCGGAAATATAATAGAATAATAATTCTATTCCATTTTAGATAGCAAGGAGGTCCATCACTTATTAATAATAATTATCTTAAGTTAAAATATCCAAAATTAACATTCCAAACCATAACAAATAATCTACGTTATTATAGTCCCAAATTCTAGCTACTCAAATTACATTGTCCATAAATAGCTTAAATAAAATGAAATTAAAACATCCAAGCTCCTAAGCTTGGCTCCGATCACGTCCTTCGTCTTATCCATTTCCTGTGTCATCAACTAAGGTAGAAGTAGGGCGTTAGACAATAAGCCCAATAGGTATTCTAAGTAGGGTCAACACATGGGTTAGTACAAAAATCACATAGATAACATAATATCAAAAGTATGCAAGTCAATGCCATGCCATGAGTGTCATATGCCATGAGTTCCACCCATCAGCCATATCACAATCACATACATCACGGTATCCCCACGAATGCCTTACGGACGCCCCGACGGAGCGTGGATCTCCGATTACAAATCAATCATTCATCCCTCTTGATGGATAATGCACATCAAGGTACCCTCACAAATGCCTTACGGACGCCCCGACAGAGCATGGGTCTCCGGTTACATTTCATCCCTCCCATGCCATGCATGAGATGCAAGTGTAGATATGCTATGTAATAATACAAATCATAGCATTAAAATTCCATCATTAAGACATATTATTTGATACCAAAATAATTCATGTAAAACATTCGTATATACATAATCCATGGTTTTCAATTAAGGTAGGAATCCTACCAATGACCAACTAATGTGCCCTTACATTTTTGTCCAAAAATCGCTCACCAATCGCGTCAAGCTGATCGTACATCGCTTGTGAGGTCCCGTTACCTTGTTACATATCAATAAATCAAACCAATGCGTCATTTGATTTCCAACCATGCTTAAGTCCACAAACATACCTTAGTGGGGTTCGGCCATACAATATGGCTGAACCTCACTCACTTGGTTTTGGGTCCAGGTCATTCCCTCTTTTGATTCATTAACCAATCACACATGAGTTAGTAATTTAGCATCAATAAAACCCCAAGTCCACAAAACCTTCTCCATGGGGTTCGGCCATTGACCATGGATGAACCCATGATCCATCATTTTAACCATATTTCCATCTTACCCATTGTTCTTTCCATAGCTAATTACTTAGCTTATTTACACATGACTTAAGTCCAAAAAATGATCCATACATGATTCATTAATCATAATATAAAACCCTAATAGATCACTCCATTCCTTGGCTTGATCCTTCATTCATTTAAACATGCATAGATCCATAAATGACCCATTAAAATGATTCATGGGGTTCGGCCATACAACATCGCCGAACCCATGATGTTCATCTTCATCCTCCCTTTGCATCATTTACAACATTTAGACCCATAAATAAAGTCCCTCCATGGGGGGTTTAATCATACACTTAGGTCATCATTTTACAACCCAAAGTCCATCAACACATCTCCATCATTTTCATGGTCCAAATGCATCTAAGTCCATTAACATCCCTCCATGGGGTTCGGCCATACAACATGGCCGAACCCATGGTCCATGGTTCTTTACCATTTACAACATTTTAGATCATGCTTTGCAATATTTAAGACCTACTTAGAATCATCAATAATCTCCCATCATTATCATCCTTTAAAGCCTTTTAAAATGACTAACATACATCTATGATTTTCATCCTTTAAAACCCATTTAAACCAATGATATTCTTCCATGGGGTTCAGCTATACAACATGACCGAACCCTATGGTTCATCAATTTCTTCTTAAAAATCATATACCCATATTTAGATCACTTAATGGGGTTCAGCCATTCCACATGGCCGAACCTCATTTTGCCTTTCTTTAAATGGATCTTAAATCCATGGCCTCCAACATTTTGGCCAACCATTTCCAATCTATATGGAATGTTCCCTTTAATCTCCTTTTAATTTATAAATCTTGTCAAGTACCACTTACCGATTCCGCGACTCCTCCGATTTCTTACGTTCTGCCTTGCTCCTCCGATCTTCTCCTTCCTTAGTCTTTTCTTTCTTCTTCCTTGATCTTCGGCCAAAGTGTGTTGCTTGATTAAGATGGAAATCCTAAGAGTGGTTCGGCCAAGGAAGGGGTTTGAGAGAGGGAGAGGAGGAGAGAATGGAAAACCCAAAGTCTTTTCCTTGTCTTGTGAGAGATCGGCCCAAAGAGCGAGAGGGAGAGGAGTTGAAGGGTTCGGCCATACAACATGGCCGAACTTACCACTTTGGTTTTGGCCCCTCTTTCAAGTCCTTTGATCATTTCATTCCATAAACGCCATATCATTCATCACTTATCTAGGAGTTACATGCATGGGATGACCTCTCCATGCAGCCAACGATTTTTATTATTTGAAACTTAAAATCAACACACACAACTTTCATCCACACATTTCACTCACTTAAACTTAATTTAACTCCCTCAACTCAACCCATTCATTTAATTCAACTCCAACATTCAATTCAACTCATCCAAACTCAATTATTTAATTAAACTTAACCCAATTAAGCTTGAGCTCACCCAATGGCCAATCATGTCCACCATGACCCATTGGGTCCCAATTGGGTCCTTTGACCCAATTAACCACCTTTACCCAATTAGATGCACATTACCCATTTACTTTAATTTGACCTTATAACATGTACATTGGGTCTTATTTGAACAATAGGCCCCACAATTTACTCATCTACGGTCATACCCTTTTAATTCATAATTTCAATGGCAATTTCATAAATATTGATATATTGCAAAATCTAGGGTATTACAATACAATCCTCTTTTTGAAATTTTCGTCCCGAAAATCGAACGAAGTAGAACTCCAAAATAAATTACACAAATAATTCAGGGTGAGTTGTTCTCATCTCTGATTCGAGTTCCCAAGTGGCTTCCTCAATACCATGTCGATCCCATACCACCTTGACAAACTGAATCGCTCTGTTTTGTAACACCCTTTGCTCAGTCTCTATTATTTTGACAGGCTTCTTGACGTATGTCACGTCGCTTTGCACTTCTATATCTTGCACATTCAATACATGAGACGGATCGGGATTGTACTTCCTCAGCATCGATATATGAAACACATCATGTAAGGATGCCAATTGTGAAGGAATAGGTAACTGATAAGCTACATCTCCCATCCTTCTTATGATGGAAAACGGTCCCACATATCTTGGTGACAGTTTCCCCTTCTTCCCAAATCTCATGTGTCCCTTTTGTAGGCGAGACCTTTAAAAATACCATGTCCCCCACTTCAAACTCAAGGAACCTCCTCCTCTTGTCAGTATAGCTCTTTTGCCGACTCTGTGCAGCCAATAGGTGCTGACGAATCAACTGAATCTATGCTGTAGTCTCTGAAACTAGCTCGGGTCCAATCAGCGCAGACTCACCGGCCTTTGTCAAGCATACTGGTGACCTACACGGTCGACCATATAAATCCTAGAATGGAGCCATCTAGAGGCTTGCCTGATAACTATTGTTATATGAGAACTCTACCAGTGGCAAATGATCCTCCCATCCACCCTTGAAGTCTAGCATGCACGCCCTCAGCATGTCCTCTAGTGTTTGTATTGTCCTTTCCAACTGTCCATCAGTCTGTGGATGGAATGCTGTGCTAGTCAGTAGATCGGTCCTCATGGCCGACTGCATGCTCTGCCACACTCTGCCGGTGAATCGGCCATCTTTGTCAGATACTATAGTTCGTGGGATACCATGTAATCTGATGATGTCTTTGATATACCGTCGACCCAATGTCTCCGATGAATCCGTCATCCTGATGGGGAGGAAATGTGCAGACTTGGTCAGTCGATCTACCACGACCCATGTAGCATCATTGCCCTTTGAGGATCTCGGCAACCCCGTTAAAAAGTCCATGGAAATGTGCTCCCATTGCCATTCTGGCACTGATAAGGGTTTGAGTAACCTTGGTGGCTTCTGATGTTCCGTCTTAACCTGCTGACAAGTTAAGCAGTGTGCCACAAATTCCGCCACATCTCTTTTGAGTCCGTGCCACTAGTAATTCCTCTTCAAGTCGTGATACATCTTGGTGCTGCCCGGGTGTATGGAGAGTTTTGTCTGATGTGCCTCAATCAACAACTCTTTTCTGCAGCTTTTTGGCACATATATTCTTCCCCGGAATACAAGACCCTGTCCTGGTCGCAACTCCCATTCCGGTATGACTATGCCAGTAGACATCTTGGCCCATATCTCTTCCACTTCCGGATCTGTTCGTTGCTCTTGTTCAATCTTGGTAACCATGTGGGACTGTATGATTAAATTATACATACTCCCATGGTTTGTGATATATAAATTGAACTCTCGAATGGTATTCAGCATCTCCCATTCTGTTCTGATCAAACATGCCACTGATGCATGTGATATGCGGCTGAGAGCATCTGCCACCTTGTTTGCCTTACCCGGATGATATCGTAGCGCGAACTCATAATCTGCCAAATATTCCATCCATCTGCGCTGCATCAGATTGAGCTCTTTCTGATCGAATAAGTACTTCAAGCTCTTATGGTCTGAAAACACTTCAAATTTCTCGCCATATAGGTAGTGTCTCCAGCTTTTAAGGGTGAAGACCACTGCAGTTAATTCCAGATCATGTGTGGGATAGAGGCGTTCATGAATTTTTAATTGTCTTGAACCATAAGCCATCACACGATGACGTTGCATGAGTGAACACCCCAGCCCCTCTCCTGATGCATCGCATTGTACTTCATAACCTTTGCCTCTTTCTTGCAAAATTAAGATAGGAGCAGTTGTAAGTCTATCTTTCAGCTCCTCGAACCTCCGATTGCACAGATCTGTCCACTCATATTTGACTCTTTTCTGAGTGAGTCGAGTCAATGGAGATGCAATTTTGGAGAAGTCCATGATGAACGTCCTGTAATAAGCTGCCAATCCCAAGAAGCTGTGGATCTCGATTACGTTCTTTGGCGCTTTCCATTCACTCACTGCCACCACCTTAGCCGGATCCACGGCTATACCGTCTGCTGTTATGACATGCCCCAAGAATTTGACCTCAGATAGCCAAAATTCACATTTGCTTGCTTTGGCATACAACTTGTTCTTCCTCAAAATATCCAGAACTATTTTCAGGTGTTCAACATGGTCTGCCTTACTTTTGGAAAAGATCAGGATATCATTAATAAACACAATCATGAACTGGTCCAGGTACGGATGGAAGATCCTGCTCATTAAATCCATGAACACAGCTGGTGCATTGGTGAGTCCAAACGGCATGACTACGAACTCATACAGTCCATACCGCGTTCTGAAAGCTGTCTTCTCTATATCTTCCTCCTTAACCGGAATCTGATGATAACCGAACATCAGATCAATCTTCGAAAAATGACTGGAACCCCTCAGTTGATCGAATAAATCATCGATCCTGGGTAAAGGGTACTTGTTCCAGACAGTTAACTGATTCAGTTTCTGGTAATCTACACACATTCGGAGTGAACCGTCCTTCTTCTTCACAAACAACACTGGTGCTCCCCAAGACGATGTGTTGTTCCGGATACAACCCAGTCTAAGTAGTTCATCAATCTGCTTCTTTAGCTCAGACATCTCTGCTGGTGCCATCCGATAGTGTGGTAATGACACTAGTGAGGTGCCAGGGTACAGCTTGATTTCAAAGTTGATCTCCCTCATAGGCGGTAAGCCAGGGAGTTCTTTCGGAAAAACATCCGCATATTCTTTCACTATTACCAGGAGTTCAGCCACCGGTGTCTTGTTGATTCTGATACTGTTCAGTACCAGATGATTTAACCCTTCTTGCAGTCTGCTTTGCTTGTCTGCACGAACCACATATTGCTTTCCTTCCAGTGACCAAAATGTCACTCTGCGGCGAAAACAATCAATGTTGGCCTGAAAGCTAGCCAACTAGTCCATGCCGAAGATAATATCGTACTCAGTCATATCCAGTACCAGATAATTGAACTCAAACCTGAGTCCAGCTAGTTTGGTATTCACAGTAGTGCATATGAGTCCCAATGACGTGTCTCCAACAGGGGATACAATTGTGAGTGATGTGGACAGTTTTTGAACTAGGGTACCGATAGCAGTTATAAATGATGCAGATATAAAGGAGTGTGAAGCTCTAGAATCAAATAGTGCATATACATAGGAACTACTGACAACAGCCATACCTTGAATCACTGAATGATCCACATCCTCTGGAGGTGCTAGAGTAAACAATCGTCCATATCCAGTAGGGTTAGGCGCCTGTCCCGCCTGGTTATATGTCCTTGCCTCCCTGGGAGTTAACTGGCCTAGCTGGTGGACGGAATGATCCTCTGGAATAAGAGAGCTTGTTGAGCTTTGGGCAATCCCTCTTGAAATGACCCGGCTGATCACAGTGAAAGCAGTTGTTCACTCCTCTAAAAGCCTGAGTGACTGATGCAGATGGGGAGGGCTGGTGAGGGTCTGCTGAAGTTCGGTCAGAACTTCTTGTTGGGCTAGAACGCACCCCTCCCACTCAGAGCTTGGCGGTTGTCAAACCACACCATCTCAGCCATTTCTTGCTCGGCTATGGTGGCCCTGCTGACCACCTCAGCCAGTGTGGCTGCCTTGAATATGGATACTTTGGCCCTAATGTTTGACCGTAGACCCCTCTCAAACTTTCGTGCCCTGCAGTGCTTTGTATCCACCATATAAAATGCATAGCAGGATAGACTGAGGAATTCCCGGTGATACTCTGCCACCGTCATAGAGCCTTGTACCAAGGATAGGAAAGCTTAGATGTGAAGCTCCTTCTCCTCCTCGGGAAAATACTGATCTAGAAAGGTTGCTGAGAACCATTCCCACGTCATTTTAATCTTTTCCCTTTCTGGCACAAGTGCTTGCTGTTTTTCTATAACCTCCCACCATTTTCCGACATCCTCAATCAGTTGGGATGTAGCTAACAGAATCTTGTCAGCATGACTAGAGATCTGGAGTAGAGTCAAGATCTGAGTGATCTTCTTCAGCCAATGTTTTGCTCCGACAGCCCCTTCCTTTCCCTTGAAGTAGGGAGGGCGTTGTTGCTGGAAATCTCTAACCATGTTCCGGTTACTGGCGTCACTAGTGCTTCCACCTCCATTCAGATGCTGTTGGAGGACAGAAGTAACTACTGCTTGAACCAAGCTTTGTAGTTCAGGAGGTACCACCGGTATGCTCACGCTGCTTTGCTCCTCTTTTTCTCGTTCACTATAGTGAGAGTTTCACGCTTCTTCATCCCTCCGTGAGTGTCGTTCATCTTCCCCACGTTGAGATTGCTCCTTCTCACGTTGAGATTGCTCATCTTCAGGTTGAGATTTTTCCCTCTCTTCCTCATGTCGAATGAGTGGTATCTCTTTTTCCTTCCCTTTCTTGCTTTGTGGGATCTTTTTCTTTGGAGCCATTTTCCCTAAGTCATAAAAAAAAAAATATTGACTTAAGTTTCCTCGTACAGTTTGTGTTATCACTATTTTGGGAAGATTTCCAAATAAGCACTCTTAGTTTTCTTTGCTTTTTGGGGGGAATTTCTAAATACCTATTGTTTGTTTTCAATTTGGGGATATCAGGGAAGTGTATCCTATTTTGCTATGATTGACAGATCCAATTATGATGACTGTACTTACTTTGCTATCTTTCATTGTTGTTCTCAGATTGATTGTTCAGTCTGAGTCTAACGAAGTAAATTAATCTGGCCCCCAGTTAGCGGACTCCGAAGAGTCGGTCAGTTGGGATTCTTATCTGTCAGTGAGACATGAAACCGTCTTAATCTTACTTCGAAAGATTCAACTTCCCATTTCGCTTTGATACCAACTGTAACACCCTGCCCTTTTCACTCTAAAATCAGAGTTTATTTTTCTTTTAATAATAATAAACAAGTGATCGGAGCGGAGTGTCACGACGCGAGTTAAGTTCGGACTTCTAATGTCCGACCTTTAACTGGCCAAACCTATATGTGCATGGACTAAGTCCATGAGAAACGTTTCACATATGGTACCAATTTAAACTTGCGGAATAAACCTAATCTAACTGCGGATTATAATAGATCCTAGGACTACTCCATTTTAGATAGCAATGTAAGATAGCAAATGTAACGCCCCGCCCTTTCCGAGAATTCAGAGTCTAATTTTTTTTAAAAAATAATAGAACATCAGAAGAGAGCGGGCGGCGTCACGACGCGAGTTAAGTTCAGACTACTCAAGTCTGAACCTTAACTGGCCACCCATGTGTACATAGACTAGACCATGATAATGAATCACACATGGAACTAACATCATCATGCGGAATAACCTAGATTAACTGCGGAATAGAAAGACTAGATAGCAAGTAACAGTCTCAAACGTTAATTAACATAAATCAACCATCTAAAGTTATTAACCTAATCAAACCATAGCAAGTAATGACTTATTACATGTCCAACAAAATATAGTTCGAATAACAGTAATATAAAGAAGTCCAGTCCAACATTCAAGCGCTTAGGCTTGGCTCCCCTCCCAGTCAACGACCTTTTCCTTCCTTTTCCTTGTACCTGCATTCTCCTCTGAGGATAGAATTAGGGCATTAGATCAACGCGCCCAGTAGGTTCCCAAATCAGGGCTACCACATGTTAGCATATAAAACATGCATATATATCATAGTACATGATTAGTAAAAACAGGTAAAACAATGCTATGAAGTATGCACATGCAATGAGACCCTCCCATCATGTACATTCATAGCCATCACTTGACGTGCCACGTACCGACAAGGTAAATCACAATACACTTCCATCTCTTCATCATTGACTTGATTCATATCACGTATTAGTCCTCCTGGCGGGACTCTCATCGCCTAAGGAGACCATTGTGACTATGATCATCATGTTACTCCTCCTGGCGTGACTTGCACCACCGAAAGAGGACGTAACTCATAAATTGCAACACTGTAGAACCTCATTCATCATCCCCTGTCTATGCATGAGATGCCAATGCCTGTATGCCATTTATTAATAATATATCATTTGAAACACATAAAATAAAACAAGAGTCTCATAAGAAAACTGGGGTAAAACTGTGGTTACAAGTAGGTAGATATTGTATGTTTAAATAACGCCTAAAGCATGATAGATAAGGAAGTATGTGATAAAAAAATACATAGGGTGAGGTTCGGCCATGTAGTATGGCCGAACCCCACCAATGATTATTGATGGACTTTGTGCTAATTCATAATGAATGGGAGAGGTATGTATGTATGATGTAAAGGACCAAAGAAAGGTGGTGAGGTTCGGCCAAGTAGTATGGCCGAACCCCACTAAGGTGGAATAGTTATGGATGTTAGTTTCAATATGGTTTTAGGTCAATGGCAAAACCGTAAATACTAGTCAAAGTTCAATATGAAAGGATTGACCAAAGGAATTGATTTGTGGGCCAAAACCCAAGTGGTATGGTTCGGCCATGGTGCATGGCCGAACCCTACCAAGATATGTTTGTAATAAGTAATGTCTAATGAGGATTAAATAAAGGAGAGATCAAATTAAAGTGGGTGATGTTCGGCCATGGGCATGGCCGAACCCCACGAGATGGTATATGAGACTTAAACTTGATTAGGAATCAAGTAGATTAAGTATTGATTTGCTGTTACATAACAAGGTAACGGAACGTGAACGGCGGGCGAGTCGTGACCAGGTGAAGCTCAAAAAGGAACAGACACTTAAACAAAGTTTAAGTAGGTTCCCTACCTACTTGTAACCACAGTTTTACCCCAGTTTTCTTATGAGACTCTTGTTTTATTTTATGTATTTCAAATGATATATTATGCATTAACAAATGGCATACAGGCATTGGCATCTCATGCATAGACATGGGATGATGAATGAGGTTCTACAGTGTTGCATTTTATGAGTTACGTCTTCTTTCGGCGGTGCAAGTCACGCCAGGAGGAGTAACATGATGATCATAGTCACAATGGTCTCCTTAGGCGATGAGAGTCCCGCCAGGAGGACTAAGACGTGATATGAATCAAGTCAATGATGAAGAGATGGAAATGTATTGTGATTTACCTTGTCGGTGCATGGCACGTCAAGTGATGGCAATGAATGTACATGATGGGAGGGTCTCATTGCATGTGCATACTTCATAGCATTGTTTTACCTGTTTTTACTAATCATGTACTATGATATATATGCATGTTTTATATGCTAACATGTGGTAGCCCTGATTCGGGAACCTACTGGGCGCGTTGATCTAACGCCCTAATTCTATCCTCAGAGGAGAATGCAGGTACAAGGAAAGGGAAGGAAAAGGTCGTTGACCGGGAGGGGAGCCAAGCCTAAGCGCTTGAATGTTGGACTGGACTTCTTTATATTACTGTCATTCGAACTATATTTTGTTAGACTTGTAATAAGTCATTACTTGCTATGGTTTGATTAGGTTAATAACTTTGGATGGTTGATTTATGTTAATTAATGTTTGAGACTGTTACTTGCTATCTAGTCTTTCTATTCCGCAGTTAATCTAGGTTATTCCGCATGATGATGTTAGTTCCATATGTGATTCATTATCATGGTCTAGTCCATGTACACATGGGTGGCCAGTTAAGGTTCAGACTTCAGTAGTCTGAACTTAACTCGCGTCGTGACGCCGCCCTCTCTCTTCTGATGTTTTATTATTTAAAAAAAAAAAATTAGACTCTGTATTCTCGAAAAGGGCGGGGCGTTACAGCAAATTAGATAGCAAAGTACAAGTCTTAATCCAATGTTACCTTAAACTAAACATTCATTCTACCATAGCAAACCATAGCAAATATTTAATTAAGATATTACATGCCGACATCTAATTAACAAATTACATGTCCATGTAAACTTAAATATAATGTCCATAAATAAGTCCAATCAAAAGCCCAAGCTCCTATGCTTGGTTTCCTTCGTGCTCCTCGACTTTCCCCTTTCCTGTGTCATCCACTAAGGATATAAATAGGGCGTTAGATCAACGTGCCCAGTAGGTCTTCCGATTAGGGCTACCACAAGGTTAGTATAAAAACATGCATATAACATATAATACATGATCATCAAAAAACTTACTAAACAATGATATGTATGTATGCAAATGTAATGAGTCCCACCCATCACAAGTATACATAGCCATCACCAAGGTACCCCACAGTGGTCTTTCGGACGCCCCGACGGAGTGTGGCCTCCGATTTCCTCTTGATGGGATTCTCATCATCAAGGTACCCCATAGTGGTCTTTCGGACGCCCCAACGGAGTGTGGCCTCCGGTTACATAACCATCACCCCATGCCATGTATGAGATGTCCATGATTACATGCCATTTGTAAATAAACCATAACATTCAAATCCACTTTGAAACATATTAGTTATAACCATATTTCGTAAAGACCAACATAAAAACCAGCAAGTATATATTGTGGCTACAAAAAGGTAGGAAACCTAGACAAAAGTCACTTCAAATATCCTTCCTTCTCAAACCGTCAACTGTTCGCGATTGCGCACCGTTCAAGAAGTCCCGTTACCTTATTTCATGTCAATAAGTCAATACATATACCATTTGATTTCTAACTAAGTCCAAAACCAAACACAACACCTTGTTGGGTTCGGCCATACCCCATGGCCAAACCTCACCCACTTGAACACCGTCCACATAACTTATTTAAGCACCTCAAACTACAAACATACCTTGGTAGGGTTCGGCCATACAACATGGCCGAACCTTACCACTTTGGTTTTGACCCCTCTTTCAAGTCCTTTGATCATTTCATTCCATATTTACAAAATAACTTGTATTTAAGGTTTTACCATTGGTTTAACCTTTGCTTAACATTGCTAACCAATGTCCATAACCAATCCACCTTAATGGGGTTCGGCCATACAACATGGCCAAACCTCACCATCTCAAATTTGATCCTTTTATCCTTCATGCATAAATCTAATTACCAATCCATCCATCTAATTATCTAGCCCTTAACCATCCAGCATTGTCACTCTATGGGGTTCGGTCATACACATGGCCGAACCCTATAGTTCCTTATTTCCATTAAAACCTTTATCCATCTATGAATGGTTCTCATAATTCTATCCATTTGAATATTTTTAGCCTTTTAAAACAAAACACCATACATAGGACTTGGTGGGGTTCGGCCATACAACATGGCCAAACCTCACCCCTTTGGTTTTGGTGCTCCTCTTTGTCATTCTTTTTTATAAACACTAAACATCCAAATCCATCATTTTTCCATCTATGTTAAACCCTTTAAAAACATCATAGAACCATCAATGATTTCTAACCATATTCTTACTCCAAATAACCCATAAAATGGTCCATGGGGTTCGGCCATATACATAGCCGAACCCTATGGTTTTCTTGATTCAATCATTCCAATATTTATCCATGGTTTATGATCAGCAACTTAGCCATAATAACAACATGGTTCAGCCATGCAATAGCCGATCCAAAACAGTAACCTTATCTCCATTTAACAACCCTTTAAACCTTCAAAACATGGTATGGTTTTTATCTCTCAAAAACCATAAAAATTACCAAGTCTTTTCATGGGGTTTGGCCATCCAAAGTGCCCGAACCCTATGATCCATTTTCTACCCTTTTTAAACATCATTATCCTTGATTTAAATCCTTGATAGATTCGGCCATACAATGGTCGGATCATGTTCCCTTGGCTATCTTACTTAATAAAAGTTTATTGAGCACCTACCATTTCCGCGACTCCTCCAATTTGATCTTTGCTCCGGCTTGTTCTTCCGTTCCTTTCTTAGTCCTTCCTTGTTCCTCTTCTCTTTGATCTTCAGCCAATAGATGAGCTTGATCAAGATGAGATTATCAAGGGTTGGTTCGGCCAAGATGAATTGAAAGAGAAGCTTAGCACAATGATTCAAACCTTCAAACCCTTTTTGATCTTTGGGTGGAGAACCGGCCTTGAGAGAGAGAGAGAATGAGATAGATTTCTCAAAATGTTTGATCTCCTTTCCTTAGAATGCTGGTCGGCTAAGAGAGGGAGAGAGTGAGAGAATGAGTGTAAAACAAAACTCTTCCTTTGGTTAATCAAATTCAGCCTAAGGTTGGCACCACTTGTAACTCCCATTTGCATTCATCTCCTTTACTTATTCTATTTGGGGGTTTCATCCTTGAGATGAAACCCTCCAACGGTTTTGGCTCTTGATTTTCCATCTAAGATGGGTAATTCCCATATTTCCAACGTGTAATGTATTTTTTTTTGAATTTGAGACCTTAGTGTAACCTCCACTCCTTAATACCTCCCTTGGGGGTTTCATCCTTGAGATGAAACTCCCAAGGTACCCAACGGCTTCCCAAAGTTTATCTTGCTGTATGCATTCCTCCCGGCATCCATCTCTCATTACCGTTGCATGTGAGAGTTTCATATTGAGATGAAGCTCTCATAGGCTCCAACAGCTAGCCTTTGTTGACCTTGGTGTAACCGCCACTCTACATTCAAATCTTCATGTGGGGGTTTCATCTTAAAATGAAACTCCCATGTGCTAAACCGTCCCTCCATTGGATGTCCCTTTGAAGACCCATGCATGGAATAAACCCTCATGCCATTCCAATGTGCATAATATCTTGAATTTAAAACATAACCCCTCACCGTATGTAACTCCCATAAACGCCATTATCATTCATCACTTATCTAGGAGTTACATGCATGGGATGACCTCTTCATGCAGCCAACGTTTTTTATTATTTGAAACTTGAAATCAACACACATAACTTTCATCCACACACTTCACTCACTTAAACTTAATTTAACTCCCTCAACTCAACCCATTCATTTAATTCAACTCAACCATAAATTCAACTCCAACATTCAATTCAACTTATCCAAACTCAATTATTTAATTAAACTTAACCCAATTAAGCTTGAGCTCACCCAATGGCCAATCATGTCCACCACGACCCATTGGGTCCCAATTGGGTCCTTTGACCCAATTAACCACCTTGACCCAATTAGATGCACATTACCCATTTACTTTAATTTGACCTTATAACATGTACATTGGGTCTTATTTGAACAATGGGCCCCACAATTTACTCATCTATAGTCATACCCTTTTAATTCATAATTTCAATGGCAATTTCATAAATATTGATATATTGCAAAATCTGGGGTATTACATATCCTCCAATGTTTGTATTGTTCGTTCTAACTGACCGTCGGTCTGTGGATGGAAAGTTGTGTTGTGTAACAAATTTTTCCCCGTAGCCGATTGTAAGCTCTGCCAACACCCTGCCAGTGAATCTGCCATCTTTATCGGATACAATAGTCTAGGATATACCATGTAGCCTGATGATGTCCCTGATATACCACGGTCCCAAAGTCTCAGACGAGTCTGTCATTTTGATATGGAGAAAATGTGCAGACTTGGTCAGACGGTCCACTATAACGTAGATTGCATCATTACCCTTCGAAGACCTTGGCAACCCTGTTACAAAGTCCATGGCAATGTGCTCCCACTTCCATTCGGGCACGGCTAGGGGTTTAAGCAGCCCTGGCGGCCTTTGATGTTCTGTCTTAACTTGCTGACAAGTAAGGCAGTGAGAGACAAAGTCAGCCATGTCTCTTTTGACTCCATGCCACCAATAATGCATTTTCAGACCATGGTACATTTTGGTGCTACCTGGATGGATGGAGAACTTTGATTGATGAGCTTCTGTCAACAACTATCTCCTACAGCCTCGAGGTACATAAGTCCTCCCTCGAAATAAGAGACCTTGTCCAGGTCATAATTCCCATTTTTGTATGACCTCTCCAGTCGACATCTTGGTCCATATTTCTGCCACTTCAGAATATGTCCGTTGTTCTTGTTCAATCTTGGAAACCATACTGAACTGTACCATCAGATTATACATGCTTCCACGATTTTTGATGTGTAAATTGAACTCTCGGATGGTAGTCAGCATTTCCCATTCTTTCATAATCAGACTGGCCACAATTGCATGCGAAATGCGACTAAGGGCATCCACCACTTTGTTTGCCTTGCCAGGGTGATATCGCAGTGCAAATTCATAGTCTTGCAGGTACTCCATCCATCTACGCTGTCTCAAATTGAGCTCCTTTTGATCGAATAGATATTTTAAGCTCTTATGGTCTGAAAACACCTCAAATTTCTCAACATATAGATAGTGTCTCCAGCTTTTGAGAGCGAAGACCATTGTAGCTAGTTCCAGATCATGAGTGTGATAGTTGCGTTCATGGATTTTCAGTTGCCTTGAAACATATGCCACCACATGATGACTTTGAGTGAGAGAGCATCCAAGTCCTTCTCGTGAAGCATCACAGTATACTTCATATCCTTTACCTCTCTCCGGCAATATCAGAATGGGAGCGATGATAAGCTTCTGTTTCAGATCCTCAAACCTTCGATTGCACACGTCTGACCATTCAAATTTGACTCCTTTCTGAGTCAGTCGGGTGAGTGGAGACACAATCTTGGAGAAGTTCATAATAAATTTCTGATAGTAGTCAGCCAGTCTTAAAAAGCTACGAATTTCGGTCACATTCCTCAGAGCTTTCCAATCTCTTACCGCTGCCACTTTAGTCGGGTCAACAGCTATTCTCCTACTGATATGACGTGCCCCAAGAAGTTGACCTCAGAAAGCCTAGAACTCGCACTTGCTTGATTTGCATATAACTGGTTATTCTTCAGTGTGTCCAGGACTATCCTCAAATGCTCAGCATGCTCCTCCTGACTGGTGGAATAAACCAGAATATCGTCAATGAAGACAATTACAAACTTATCCAAATAAGGACGAAATATTCTATTCAACAGATCCATGAACACGGCTGGTGCATTGGTGAGTCCAAAAGGCATGACCATATATTCGTACAATCCATACCGAGTTCTGAAGGCCGTCTTTTTATGTCCTCATCCCTGACACAGATTTGATGGGAGCCTGACATACGATCAATCTTGGAGAAATGGCTGGAGCCTCTGAGTTGATCGAACAGATCATCAATTCTGGGCAGAGGGTACTTATTCCTGGCAGTTAGCTGATTCAAATTCCTAAGATCCACACACATCCGAAGAGTATCATCTTTTTTCTTTACGAACAATACCGGTGCTCCCTAGGATGAGGTGCTGTGCCGTATGAATCCCAGTCTGAGCAACTCATCAATTTGTTTCTTCAGCTCTGACATTTCTACAGGGACCATCCGGTAATGAGACAATGATAAAAGAGTAGTGCCAGGATAGAGCTTAATCTCGAAGTCAATCTCCCTTTTTGGAGGTAAACCAGGGAGTTCTGTTAGGAATACCCCTGCGTAGTCTTTCACTACAGTAGGTAGTTCAGCCACCTGCGTTTTGTCTAGTCTGATACTGTTCAGCACGAGATGGTTCATTTCTTCATATAATCTCTTGGTCATAGGAATGTTCTGTCTGTTGGCATGTACTATAAATCGTTTTCCCTTGGGTGACATGAATATCACTCTGCGAAGGTGACAGTCAATGTCGGCCTGAAAGGTAGCCAACCAGCCCATGCCAAATATGATGTCGTATTCTGTCATCTCCAGTACCAAATAGTTGAATTTAAATCTAAACTCAGCAAGTTCAGTATCTACGGAGGTGCAGATTAGACCCAGTGATGTGTCTCTAACAGGGGATACAGTAGTGAGTGTAGTGGATAGTTGATGTACTAAGATACCAGTAGTAGTTATGAAGGTAGCAGATATAAAGGAGTGGGATGCTCCTGAATCAAATAACGCAATAGCATAAGAACTACCAACTACTGCCATACCTTGAATCACCGAATGATCCACCATCTCTGGAGGAGGAGCTAAAGTATATAGCTGTTAAGATCCTGCCGAAATGGGTGCCCGTCTTGTCAAGTTGTGTGCCCTAGGATGCTTGCGATTGAGTTGGCCGAGCTGAGGGACGAAAAGAACCCCTGGAGTAAGAAGGTCTGCTGTCTTGGGGACACTCCCTTTTGATATGGCCCTGCTGGCCACATTGATAACAGGTGATAACACCTCGAGGAGACTGAGAGACTGGTCCTAATGTGGAGGGCTGACTAAGACGAAAACCACTAGTGGAAACAGTGGAGGCTGAGGGTTTCCCAAAGTTGGGTCTGAATTTCTTGCGAGGGCGGAAATAATTTCCCTCGCTCTGGCTTCGTTTGTTCTCCACAAATCTGGCTGTCTCCATCAGCTCTTGTTCGGCTATGCTGGCTCGATTGACCACCTCTGCCAAAGTAGCTAATTTGAAAATAGTAACTTTGGCTCTGATACTAGGTCGCAGGCCTTGCTCAAACTTTCGGGTCTTCTTATATTTCGTATCCACCATGTATAGAGTATAGCATGATAGATGGAGGAATTCTTGATAGTACTCTGCGACGATCATGGGGCCCTGGACCAAAGCTATGAATGCCTGTGTCTAGAGCTCCTTCTCCTCCTCTGGAAAGTAATGGTCCAGAAACATCCCAGCGAACTGGTCCCAAGTCATCTCTATTCCATCCACCGCTGGAGTCTACACTTGTTGATGCTCTATGACTTTCCACCATTTGCTTGCATTGCCTACCAGTTGTGAGGTATCCAACAGTATTCGATCATGTTCGTTGGTGATTTTAAGCTGCTTCAAGATCTTCGTGATATTCTCAATCCAATTCTCTGCTCCAGCGGGTCCCTCATTCCCTTTGAAATAAGGGGGACACTGTTGTTGGATATCTCTGACCATTGTTTGGTCCTAGGATTCATTGGAAGTAGTGCCTCCGTTGCCGTTCTGGTGTTGCTGTAGAATAGAGGTGATTACTGCCTGCACTAGGCTCTGCAGCTCGGGACGTACCTCAGGAATATTCACACTGTCCTCTCCCTCTTCTTAATTTGGGTTCTGTCGGGTATTTCTTTTTCGTGAAGGCATTTTCCTAAGTCATCGAAACAATGGTTGACTTAGTTTTCTCATAATGACTTGTGTTCAAATACTTTGAAGTTACACTTGATCAAATAATCATAGGGAGGAGAAAGGTTTGTTTAGTTCTCCTATATATCACTTTGTGTTCCTTAGTTGGGGAAATTGCCTAAGTATGATATAATGTTCCTTATTTTGGGAAAATTTCCTAAGTATCATGTAGTGTTCGTTATTTTTGGGGAAATCATGTAATATTTCTTGTTCGGGGAAAGGACGACCTATTTCGCTATGTTTGCTAAATCTACAATTTATAGTGATTGTCCTTCCCTTGCTGCTGTTTTTCTCATCAAAGGTTGTTCTCAGATTGAATGCTTACAATCTGATTCTCATCAAAGTAAATTAATCCAGCCCCCGTGCAACGGACTCCGAGGAGTCGGTCAGTTGGGATTCTTATCTATCAGTGAGACATGATATCGTATTAATCTTACTTTGAGACTCAACACTTCCGGTTTCACTCTGATATCAACTGCAACGCCCCGCCCTTTTTCACTTACATAAATCAGAGTATATTCTTTTTTAATAAGTGAGAGAGGACGGGCCGTTACGACTCGAGTCAAGTCCGAGTTTCCAAAACCTGACCCTTGACTGACCACTATTACGTGTGCGTGGACTAAGTCCACTAAAACATTTACACACGCTTATCTTATTACTTGCGGAATAATTTATATGAATAAGATGTTATTCATTTTCTTAACATCATTAGGCAAGGAAAGCCAATCAGCATAAAATTTCAATAAAACTTAAAGATTATCAAACCATAGCAAATAAGTTCTAAGGTGTCCCAAATAGTCTAAATTATTACAACCCAAAATGCAAGTCCTCCGAATACATCATTGAAATCAAAACTAAGCAATTTAAACTTCAATCTTCCAAGCTCCTATGCTTGGCTCCTTTCCGGTTCTACGCCCTTTTCCTTAGCATTTCCTGTTCCATCATCTACAGGGTAGAAGTAGGGCATTAGTCAACATGCCCAGTAGGTATTCCAATTAGGGTTATGGTACGCCTAGGAGTAATATTAGAATATCATAAATCAATGGTTTATACATCATTAATGGCATATTTCTGAAAACATCTTATAAGTAATAAAACAATGCATGATGTCCATATCATAATCATGCTAACATAAATGTCATATCATGGGTCTCAATGCCAAATTAAATCCCGCCCAGTGTCCATACCCAATCACATCATTAATCAATCAATGGTTTTCTTGGCCAATTATGTTCACAGTATTTGAGGCGGCAACCACCAGGGCACTGTTTACCCATCCACAAATTAACCGGGATTACTGATGGAGTGTGGACTCCTCCCTCTGTGCAGGGTTTCGGGACTGACTTCCCAAGAGTTCTTTGGCCCAATTACGCCGTACTTTTTTATCCACCGGACGGTGCCAAATCTCAACAATTCATATAGCTTCATATAAGCTAATCTCAAGCCCAAGTCATATCTGGACCGCTTAGAACTTGGCTTGTTGGTCATATGTGTTCCCTCCCATGCCATGCATGAGGTAATATAGGCAAAAATGCCATTTCATTTAAAATACATAATATCATTGAAAATCAACTCATAATCATATACAATTTATTTAGCCAATGCATTCATCATATTTTGAATAAAACAAGTGTCATATTATACACCATAGTGTTCTCAATAAGATAAAAATCCTACCAATGTCCGGTATACTATCATTTCTTATCTTGCAAGGATAACGCTAAAGGTCGCGTGAAACGAATCGCAATCTCTTTGTGAACCTGTTTACCTCATCAAATTCAAACATGCATATTAGTTTGATTTTCCATTTTAATTTCATCATCCCTATTTCCATCTAAGTTTCATGTTCATTTCTCAATCTAATAACCAAGTTAGTCATTTAACCTTTAAACATACATAGGTCCATAAAATTATCCATGGGGTTTGGCCATACAACATGGATGAATCCATTGTTCTTCCTTTTCATCTCTCTTCCATCCTACAAGATAGACAGAGGCTCTGGAGGAAAATCCAGGTAAAGCCTTCTAATTCAGTTGACTAAATCACAACCAGATCCCATCTGTGTTTGGCCAATATACTTTCAGTTGACTAAATCATAAGATTCAGTTGGCTAAAACACAACTAGATCCCATATGTGTTTGGCCAATATACTTTCAGTCGACTGAATCATAAGATTCAGTCAACTGAAACACAACCAGGTCCCATCTGTGTTTGGCCAGTATAATTTCAGTCGACTGAATCATAAGATTCAGTCGGCTGAAACACAACCAGATCCCATATGTGTTTGGCCAGTATACTTTCAGTCGACTGAATCATAACATTCAGTCAGCTGAAACACAACCAGATCCCATATGTGCTTGGCCAGTATACTTTCAGTCGACTGAAACATAAGATTCAGTCGACTGACTTTGGGTCAGACCCTTTGTGTGCTCGGCCAGTGCACTTTCAGTCGCTGAAACATAAGATTCAGTCAGCTGACTTTGGTCAGATCCTTTGTGTTTATATGCACTGTAAGGCCTCTCTCCTTTTGCTGGACAGTGAGACTCCATTGTGCATAGAGTGGGTTTTTCATAATCCATCCAATCATAATATCATCATAGCATGGGTTCGGATTTAATGTTTTGGTTGTTTTGTTTCAACCCATAACCATCCTTTGGATGGATTTCCAACTCCATGGCCTTATAACATTTTTTGCCATTCATTCCAACCAATCATGAAACCCATGGGTTCGGCCACACCATGGCCGAACCTATGGTTTCCTTAGATTAATCCCCTATTTTATTAAGTCTAGACATACCTTCCTTTAATCTCCTTCTTTTCTTTTGGTCTTTCTCTTCTTCCTTAATTCTTCTTCTCCTTTCTTTGTTCTTCAAAGTCTTCAAGTGTATGGAGATAGAGATGGGAGAGAGAGGAGAGAGTGGAGAGAAAATCCTTGTCCAAGGGAGGAGGTCGTCCAAGGGGTTTGGAATGCCCTTTGGTTTCGGTTTTTATGTTAAAGCCTTAATCTCTTCCCTCCCTCTCATAATGTCTTGGTTTAACCAAGGAGGCCCTTGGTTTCCCAGGTCACACATGGCACTTGGGTCCCACTTTGGCCATGTCACTTGGTGTGTCACCTCCACTTGTATGCCACCTCAATTCTACTTTCCACCTCACTTGATGAAGTGGCATCCTTGCTTAGTTGGCTTCCATGTGATGACATGAATGCCACATGGTAATGCCACATCACTCACATGCCACCTCACTTGATGAGGTGGACTTTAATGCATTAAATGTACTAACTTCCCAATTCAACTAACTTAACTAAATTTACCCAATTATTTTTAAATCAAGGTCACCCATGAACTATTGGGTCTTAATTGGGTAATTGACCCATTTCCTTGCCCATCTAATGTCCATTTCAAGTTTTTAATTTCAAATTCAATTAAATTGCAATCCAAGTGGGCCCATCCAATAAATTTATAAGCTAAGGAAAATCCATGGTGTTACACTTTAGGTGGTACCCACACCTTCGGATGACCATTCCTAGGCTTAGTTAAACAAATGGTAAAATCATAGAAAACCTAGAAAGGAAGCTTGGCAGTGAATTGGAAGCGAACTTGGAAATATGAATTAAGTTCACTGTCAGCTGGACAAGTCGTTCTCACCTACCCTTCGGTGGAAACAAGATCGACCTATCGTGTTCAAAGACTGGTCGGCCAGATTGACAAAGGTTCTGGAACATTGAACTATCATTCTGGGTATGCCTCTGATCGACAGCCTCATATGCACCGACCCCTCGGTGATGAACTTAAACGACCCCTCAAGGTCAACGACTCATCGATGATAACTTATGAGTTCTGGAACTTAGAACTCAAGTGGACTCTCGAGAAAACATACATCTTGCTAATTCAAGAGCGATCAAGAGTACCAAGACAGACCCCTCGGTAAAGGGTGAAATGTCGTTCTAGGCAGGACAAGTTTCGAGACATGAAACTCTGTCTGCATTGTGTTGCCCCAGATTGAGACCCCCGTATTGACCGACCTCTCAGTGCCATGACTGTCGACCGATCGGTGACACCGACCTGTCGACCTAGAATTAATCATGCCGTTGGGAGTGCATTTAATTGCAACGGTCGGGTGGTTGAATGGTAATAAATATGAACGCCGACCCATCGGTGTCCCCGACCTGTCGGTACTGGACAGTTTGAAAAAAACTGTGTTAACTCCTCTCTAAATATGAGAGTTGTGTGATCATTTAACTATCTTCCATGAACTTAGAAAATTCACACACTCTATGGAACGATCAACTCTCTTGTACCTACACCGGAGAATCAAATACAACCAATCTATTGATTGAGTTAGTAAAAGAGAGAAAGAGAAGAAAAGAAAAGATACAAACTATGACATAATCAGCTTCCTAGTTACCCTGAAATTGTGATTGCTCAATGACGTCGACAAGAAGGAGCGTCGGGATTAACTCAGGCACACATTGGGTGGATCTTTGAGAAGCACACATCTTCGAGAAAGAGCTACAAGGCAAGTGCTTCTTGGTTTTAATTTTGTCTTAAAACCTTTGTCCTGTGAAAATGGATTAAGGAGACTTGGCTCCGGAACCACTAGTAAAAATCTAGAGCGTAGTCTCTGGCACACGTGGTGGGAGGAATTCTCAGCCAATTCAAATAGGTGGTGTTCCTATTTTACATGTGGTGGGTGACATTCCCAGCCGATTGAGTGAGGTTTAGGTAGTCCTAACAGTGGATATAGGTTGGCTAACCGAACCATTATATATCTTGTGTCGTTGTGCTTGTGGTGTTAGAGTTAATTTCTTGTGTTGATTGTTTAATCACAATTGCTAACACACACACACACACACACTTGATTGTTATATCCGCTGCACTTAATTAATCAATTAAGTAATTTTTAAAAGGACCAACAATTTTTAGATTGACCTATTCACACCCCCCCCCCCTTCTAGGGTCAATCGTGTTCTATCACCAAAGGGAGAACTTTCAGAATGGCCTTAATTTGGTCATTCTTGAGCTCGTTTGATACCTAAAATTTCATCAAATTCCTAATTCATTGATACCTCAAATATGCTCTATTCAATGTTGTTTTCAACCATCTAATTTTGAGTGAGCTTGGCTGGATTTATGCCTAGTGCCACTAGGAGAGAGGACTTAAGAATTGGATCAGTTATGGGCTTTATGGAGCGGGAACGGATTTGAGTCTGGCCTGTTTAATGTATGGACTTGGACTTATAGGCTTATCTAGGTCATTTGGACATGTTGTGTTATTGGACTCAGACTAACTAAGTGATCAGGTTTATTAGACGGAGTCCAATGATATTTACCTAAAGAAATTTAGGTCATGAAAGCGAATTCAATTTTATCAATGGTCTATTAGGCCCGATGCCTCCATCATCGATCGAATATAAATTATGTTCATTTTGAGCAGAAGTGTTCGGTCTGACTGATTATGGACTCAGTCCTCCGATCGAGGGAAGGTTTTGTAGTCATTCTTTCTGGGACTTCGGTTTCACCCGACGTAGGCCCGAGTCGCCCGACCATTCCAGTCATCCTAGATAGAGCCTTCGGTCGATTGGGAATTCGGAAGGTCCAAAACATGAAATGAAGCAACTTGAATAAGAATATGCGACGATCATAGTCTTGTTTTTCCATTTGAGTATGTATATGTAATCAATGTAATATTTTTGTATTCAAATGTGATGTAATAAGGGTGGGCTTGTAATTGGGTTAGCTTCTAGGTTTTGTCATGAAATTGACAAAGGGGGAGATTGTTAGTTCCCCGGCTTTGCCGAATCCCTAAGTTTGTCAATTTCATGACTCGGGAAGAAGCACTTGCTAAAAGCTTGAAGACTCAAGGTGATCAAGATTGAAGATCATGCTCCACCGGATTAAAGCTCATCGTTATGGCAATCACAAAACAAGTAGTTGGCCATAGATGACTTTATGTAACACCCCGTCCTTTTTCACTTGCAAGAAAGAACCGATCATCTGCTACGGATGACGAAAACCCAGCAATGTCAAGTCTGATTGTCCCTTACAAAATAAGGAAGGCAAGAACATCAGAAAGAGAGCAATGAAGACCACTTGGCACGATTCAAATGCTAGGGGAAGTGATGAAGAGCTAAATGAAAATGAAACGTTTTTTTTTGTCTCATCAAAAATAGTGATGAGGCAAATTCTTCTCTTGATTGTTTATTTGATGAATCTCCTAATATTGTTGAGTTGAATGAATTAATTGATGAACTATATGTTGAACTCAAAAACCAAGGGAAAAGAAATGTGTCTCTAAAAATGGAATTTTTCTCCATTTCAAATGTGTTTGAAAAGTTAAAGGGCCTAAATGAAAATTCGAAAATTGAAAATGAGGAACTTTCTTTGGAAGTCCAAGTCCATGTGAATCTTGAATTAGAAAATAAGGGATTAAGAGAAAATTTTGAAAACTCCCTTCAATATCCCAAGTCCCATTGAATCTCAAAAATAAGAATAAAATCTTACAAGAAAACATTGACGACTGGACAAAGTCCCTTGCAAAATTCACTCATGGAAAGGAGAGCTTAGACATGTTGTTAGGCAACCAAAGGTGCGCTTTTAACAAATAAGGTTTATGATTAAATCCCGGGACAAAGAAATCATTTTTTAAGAACGTCTTTGTAAAAGAAACATCATCTAGCACTCCACAACACATATACAATTCATGTGGAGATTTGGGTCACATTCCTAATCCTTGCCCAAACATAAAGAAAAAACGTTCAATAAAATGGATTTGGGTTCCAAAAGGAACTATGTATTCAAAATCTAACCCACTTGGACCTAAAGGAGCATGGGTACCAAAAGACATTACATGAACTTGATTTTATAGGTATGCATGAAGTTGACTCTTATCAAGGACAAGAGGTTCCTTGATAGTGGATTCTCAGGACACATGACGGGAGACAAATCAAAATTCATCTTCTTATGATGCAAACCCAGAGTTGGATCTGTGAAAATTTGCCAGTAGGCGTACAACTTTCAGAGTATGTCTCTAGCAGACCCATGCAGCTGATTACGAATCATAAAAGGATTCTGTCTAGGTAAGGAATTACTCAAACAATATCTGAACCGATTGCACAAGTTTCTCAGAAATTTAGATTAGTGTATGGAATTCTATAGATTAGGCCTCTTCTAATTGAATGTGATTAAGAATTGCAGAAGCATAATTAAAAGAGTATGATGATGAATTCCAACATAGAATACCAAATCTATGAAAACGATAAAACTCATTGAATTAAGAAGACCTAGTACTTACTTGTAGAATAACACTCGTCCCAATCCAAGGACCTAACAAGGGCTGAAGCCTGGTGTGGAAGCACCCACCAACTCCAATAGTCTTTTTCTCAAAATAATCTTATTCAATTGTGTCGAATTCTAATGGGGTATAAGCCTATTTATTAAAAAAAAAAAAAAGTGAACAAAGACCAAATTGACCTTGCGTCTCAAAGAAACTCCTAAAATAAGCAACCTACTTAAGATAGAATGTCATACCCCGCCCCCACTAGGGCCAGGACGCGAGGTGGTTTTTTTCCCTAACACTAAGCATTCAACATTCAGTGGAAGACTAAACTTAACACGGGCTATACTATTTATTTACTTGGAAGCTTAGATACAAACATTTGACAGACTCATATCCAACCACGACACGGCATGGTAAGTTCCTAGGAACTAGAGGGGTCACAGTGGTCCCACTTAAAACCCAGAGTCCTTAGACAAAACTTTCCTAGACACCCTGGGCATAGAGGATTCTCCGCTGGTCAAATTATAGTCTGTAAACATCGATTTATGTTGTATGTAAAAGTCTTATATTTATACTCGCAAGCGCAAAAACCATAAAATAGTATAGCAATTGAGTGCGAGGTCGAACCCAAAGGAATTATGGAAAATGTATCCTATAAAAATATTAACAAAATATAAACTAATCATAATATTTGGAATAAAATCGTTTAGCACATTTAACTGTGGAATTAATTAAGAAATCTAAAAATAACTTAAATCTAACCTAGATCTAATTAGACATCTAATTTTAATTCCAACCTAGTTCTCTCATTTGAATCAGAGTTTGAAAAATAAAAAATAAAGAATCAATAAATCAAATAATCAAACATATAGTACAATGGAATGGATCTCAGACTCAAATTGGCATTGTGTTTCCAAATTTTATTCATAAAACTAAAACCTAGACATGGAGCTCACGTAAACTAACCATGTTTGCACTCATGTTCTCATTCATAATTATCTCTAAGAGTTAAGTCCATGGAATTCATTAACATATACATCACAATCTAGACCTTAGAGAGAACAAAATTTAAACTTTGTTTCCAACCCTAAAATATTTCATCACACTCTTAAAAACAAGAGCCTTAGAATCATTCTCTCTAAAATATTTTATCACATCTAGCTTTATAACAACATATTAAATTCAACCATAAAATTAACTATGAAAATGAAAATAAACTCAAAGCAATCATAACACAACCATGAATTAATTGGAAAACCATAATCTAAGTATTTCATCATACTACAGTTTCAGAAATAAAACATGAAATTCGAATTTCATAACTTGGAATTGATTACAAGAATTAAAGGAAATAAATGGAATAACATAAAATCAGACCTAAAAACCCTTTTACTGCACACGATTTTCCATTATTTTCTTTTCTTATTTTCTTCCTTCTTTTCTTCTTTTCCTTGGTTTCCACGCCTGGTCCTTTGATTTTGATAGTCCAATTCGAATTTTCCTTTGTGCCCATTGCATCTATATATAGGTTTTTGGGTTGGAATGGATGGCTTGGCTGTGTTAGGGTTTTGTGAATGGAGGGTTAGGATTTAAGCAACTAATTGGAGAGGCAAGGTGAGATAGGCAACTTGGAAGCGTTGGATGGCTAGGGCATCATAGGATGGAAACGTCGTGTGGATTGGGTATGGAGGTTGGCCATACGGATGTGGCACTTGGAAGGGTGGCCGTATGGAGAGTTTCTTTTTAGGGTTTTTGTGTTTGAAATGAGATGGTGTGTATGGCCGTATGGGGTATGGAGATTCGGGTTTGGAAATTGTGGCCTTATGAGATATGGGATTGAGAGGTGGAAACCATATGAAGTGTGTTAGGAGAGGTTGTACGGATGTGGAGGCTTAGAGTGGAGGCGTGTGGGAGAGTTGTAGGGTTTACGGATGATAGGATTTATGCTGTGTGGGACTTTGGACTGAGGCAACGACCCATGGGTGTCTGGAATGGAGTGCATGCGCATGATGTTCAGGGTTTCATGAGTTGGGCTTGGTGCCAATGGAGTGGGCTATTAGGATTTCGAGTTTGGGGCTCATGGAAGTGGTGCATGGATTAGGGTTTTTGAGCAATTGGGCCACCAGTGAATCTCATGTGCATGGGCCTCTAGTGAGTTGGACTTTGGTTCTGGAGCTTAGGCCTATGGATTTTTTAAACTCTGGCCCTAGTACTGTGGCCTTGTTGGATTCTGGTGCATGAACTGAGGCCTAGCCCACTATGAAATGAGTATGAAGCACTGGCCTGGCTTAATGGATTTAAACTCTAGCTCATGGATTTCAAGCTGCAGGCTTCCAGTCTTCAGTGGGTTCTCTCTTTAGGCTTTCTCTCTAGAACTTAAAATAATTAATTCACCACTTAAATCTAAAATATATTGAAATAATCTAAACTCTCATAATTGGATTCAAATTAATTTATTTACAATTAAATTTCCTAAAAGTAGCAAAAATAATTATTTAAAAATTTTGGGTCTTCCAATTTCAGCACAGAACTTTGCAATTTTTCCCAGCTTTTTTGCTGATTTTCTGCATTTTCCAATTTTACCTAGAAAGATTGAAAATAACATTAAATACACGTAAAATATATACAAACAGGGGCTAACTGATCCAGAAATCAGGGGTAAAATAGTCATTTTTTCGTGCTCAACAATTTCCAATTTACCTAAAAGCCCAACACAAAATGTCACACATGCTCTTCACATGTGGACACAAACATGTTTCATATTTCTCATTGAGAATCTAGAAACACATCATAACATAACGTACATCAGAATTGCACATCAGAACTATAGTGGTTCTATTACATGTCTACTTGTGCCTTAACAGTACACAAAGAGTTTACATAACAAAAGTTTGTAAAAACAATACACAAATAAAATCTACACTTCCCAATAACAGGGAAATATATAGAGGCTCCATCCCTACTGCAGTTTGGGTTCATCCGTCCCCTCATCAGCCAAGTTTCCTACAACATAAGGGATATGAGCTAAACAGTCCACTGAAGAGAAGACAACATATAATAAAGCATATAATCATGCAACATGTTATCATACAACAATTTATACACTCAAACTGCATTTTTATTTTCTCAAAACACAATACCCCCCTCTCAATCGACATCTACGGTTTACACACAGACCACGAATACGTTACACACTAGTGACCTTGTTACCGGTACAAGTGTTTTACCCAGTACGTATATACGCTTTACAATCGCAGCTATTCACAACCCAATGTTTCAACTAGTGTGTAAGGGTAATTTCTCTTCATATGCACATTACACCAACCAAATGCACATCAATGAATGGATTAAATCCCCTTTTAACCCATTAATACATCTCACATGATCATGATAAACTCTCACTCCACTAGCATTGATTCCTATGCCCACCCACATAGAATCATACACAATACACAACAAATCAGCAATTATATCAAACAATTCTTGGATGAAAATAAACTTATGACACTTAGTTCAAATTCCCACACATCGGGGTAAATAAATTGCAATATATAATGACTGTAATTTAGAAATACATAAGAGTAAAGAGAAGGCAACAATAACCTATTTTATCATAAATGAAGGTCAGATACGTCTACTCTTTAATTACCATGCCGAGCTGTTGTGCAAATTTTAAATACTCGCAAGCGTACGAATCATTTTATAGTATAAAATATGAGTGTGAGGTCGATCCCACAAGGAACATTCAAAATATATGGAAAAACAAATATATGAAATTGAAATTGTATGGTTTAAGAAAAAAAAATCTTAGAAATAATCTAAACATGGAAATCAAAAATCTAATTTTAGAAATTTAACATTAGTTTAGAAACTTTCTAAATTTTATAAAACATTTCTAAGAATGGAATCATCATCTAAAATTAAAATTTAACCATTATGAAATTTTATCCTTCACGAAAAACACCTCAACTAGAAGTTATAAACATGTCCCTCTCAATTAAAAGCAACAAAATTAATATTTAAACAAATTAATTCTAACCTAGTTCCAAAGAATTTGAATAAATTGAATAAGTGAAATAAAAATAAAAGAATTAAAATATGGAAAAAAAAAATAACATACATATTTACAGTGGATCAGAACCATTAATTGCAATTGAACATCATACCCAATAAATAAAATAAAAATGAGATTTAAACCATGGAGTTCACGTAAAAGTCCAAACACTAATTCATGTTTTTCATCAAAATTTAATTCCATACTCTATAAATTAATTAAATGAACCTTAAATCTTAGATTCAAACAATTAAATTCTGGATCTAAAATATTTCAGATGCTCAAAAGAACCTTATATCTGAGTTTAAAGCGTTCAAAAGACTTCAAATAATTCAGATGTCCAAAATAATTAATTAAAGAACATAAAATTAAATATGAATCAAACAATCATAAATAACGTTCGAATTTTGGACTTTCCTCTGATCTAAAGTAAATCTCAAATTTTAAATAAAAATTACAAATCTCTTGGACATTATATTAAAGACAAAGAAATAAAAATAAAATTTACAAATAAATCTCTTACTAGTAAATTCGATTATGCTCTTTCTCCTTTCTTCTTTGTGTTCCATTTCCAGATGTTCTTCTTGCTCCAGGTCTGTTCGATTTTTCCAATGCATGGACCCCTTTATTTATAGTATTTTCAATGGTGAAAATTAAATCTGGGAAACAAATAATGCTCCACACCAATTTTGGAGGATAATCTCCACTAAATTCAAATTTTATCTCCTTGTTGATCTCCTGCTGACTCCAGTTTCTTTTCTGATCACAGATCCAAATTTTTCCATTTCTTCCTCCACAAGGTTTCACACGAATTTGACAAGTGTCCACTAGGCTTGGGCGAATTTTGACATGTGTCCTCTTTGAATTAATTTCTCCCCAAGTTTCTATGATTTTCCAATCTTCCAAGATCTACAAAATTCAAATTTTATGTAGATCCTATATTCCATTCGAATTTTTTCTCTTATCATGTCTAAATTCATTGCAATATTTTCTCTCCAATAATCACTATCTCCACATCAGCATGACTTGCACAACACTCCATAATCAATGCAAATTTCACTGGGCGCCACTTTGAATTTGAATTTGTTGGCTTTATTCTTGGGCCTCTGACTTGGATCACAGACTTGAACTTGGATTCGACTTTGATTGGGCTTTGGACTTCAGACTTGGATCAATGGGCCCATATATGTAAAATATGTAATTTTTATCAACATTCAATTTAGAATCTGAAAGTTCCCATATGTACTAGAATGCGGTGCTAAATTGACCCTAAATGGAGGAGGTGAATAGAGTAAATTACCAATTTTTATGGTCCTCACAAATTTCTTAATTAATTAAGATGATATGCAGCGAATTAATAAATTAATCAATAGATTGTGTCATGTGATAAGAGAGTGTACCATAAAAGAACAATCACACAAAAGGCTCTAACACCATAAGACCGACATATAGTGTTTCGGTTAAAAAACCTAAGTCCATTGTTGAGACTCACCCAACCTGAGGCTATCGCCAACTCACTAAGTGGGGAATTACACCCACACTAATAGATTAGGACTTCCACCTAACCAATTGGTTAGGAATTTCACCCAACTCCTATCCCTCTATTTTTTATAGTGGTTCAAGAGAAAAACCAATCTCTTTAATCCATTGTACAACAATAAGTTTTTTAAAGTAAAAATCTAAACTAAGATACACTTGCCTTTGATAGCTCAACCATGTAGATGTATGCTTCTTGAAGATGTCCTTCCCAATGTGATGTCGACGATGTCGAAGATATGCCTTGTGTATGCTCAATCACAATCTATGGGTAAGGTCTCTAGGATTTAAGATTTGCCAATAATTATCCTAGAACAATTTTGTCTCTCTCTCTCTCTTAATCTCAATCAAAATGATTGGATTGAAAATGATTCTCCTAAGTAAGGTGCATAGAGAGGAGTAGGATCTCTGGGAATGCCTTATGAATTTACGTAAGTTTAAGCTCTAAGGTCTCCCACCAAAACTCAAATCAATTTGGAGTATTTATAGGCAAACCAAAAAATCTGAACTTTACAACGGGCGATTTATTGTGCAACCATGACTGATCGTGCATTCAAATATAACCGTTGTAATGTGACCGTTGAGCATTAAATGTTTTCCAACGTATAGAAAACGGTCACGGATGATTGATCGTGAGAATTCATGGGCGATTGATTGTGGGGTGGAGATCGTACCGACCAGAGGCTATCCTGTTTTGACAGTGCTTTGTCAACACAAGCCTTATCCAGACCCAGGGAGATTGGTTGTGCGCCCGATGTGTCATCCCTGTCCACACGATTCATCGTGCAAACAATTGATCGTATATGATCAAGATTTCAGCCCATGTTTTAAGACCAATCTTGTTCTGTCTCAGTGACAGATCGCACACACGATTGTATTGTCAATGTACCAGATGATCGATCGCAGCCACGAATGTATCGTCCAGAGACCACTGGAGTTTGACAGTCCATTCCAACTAGAACCTTTGCTCACTAGGACAATTGGCCGTACGACCACTATATATCATCCTTGCCCAATGGCAATGGATCGCTAGACACGATGTGTCGGCGTGACAGTAAAATTGTTTTTACATTTTTATTCCATCTGGTCTTGTTGGCTATCAATAACCACTAGACTTGATTTATAATTTACCAAGATGTTGTCTAATTCTAGTCCAGGTCATCCTAGGGTGTTGGGTTCCACCTAAAGTCATCTATGGCCAATTACCTTTGTGTGATTGCCATACACATGGTGATGTTGAATCTTGCACTTAATCCTTCCAATCTTGCTGCTCTTGATTCAATCTTCATCACTCCTTGAGTCTTGCTTCATTGATTCAATCTTCTGAGGCAAGGCTTCACCTAAATCATGAAATTGACAAATAGGTGACTCGGCAAGCCAGGGCACTAACATAATCTAAAAATGTATTATCTAAATTCAAATTCACATAGATGATTTGAATTTGATAATTTCAACACTTTCCAAATTTAGGTGACAAATTACAAACTTTCCATAAATATCAAATATGGCCCAATTTTAGCTACATTTGTTGTATTTCCCTATTTTTCCAACAAAAATAAAAAACAACACTAAACGTATCTAATATACAGAAAATAGAGGCTATCTAATCCAAAATTAAAGGGTAAAATATTGATTTTTCAGTGCTCAACAAATACCCCCAAAAGTTAGATTTTACTAGTCCTCGAGCAAAACAAAACTAAAAGCTAAAATCCTAAAGTAATCATAATCTGGACCATTTTCACTGGTACTCTCGATTGCATTTAGCATATGCTATAAGCCTTTGAACCCCTAATTCACCACTAGTGGAAGAGTTATAGTCTCGTGAGAGCTTCTAGAGATGATACCCACAAACATCAAATTTTTCTATAAAAACATGTAGACAAAAATCTAGACATCATACGACTCTAAAATCATTTTACAAGGCTTATACCCGGAGTGTAGTGTATGATTAGCCAATATTAAAGTAACCTTCTTTTCCAAATACGCACAAATTTTGTAACCACCAACAGAAAATGCACTTTGACTTCAAACCCCACCTGACATATCTCTCAAAAATAGTAACGCTCAGAGGTTTTGGTTTTTATTTTCTCTCAAAGTATATGTGAGTGGAGTTTATGTATTCAAATAAAAAATCTCAGATATGTATTTAGAAAAGACGGTACAAAACAAAGAAAATAAAAGATCTCATGAATGGATGCCACTTCCTGAGAACGTTGAGTCAAACACCATCATTTTTCCTCCTTCATTCTCTACATGAAATACCCTATTTAGACATAAGATCAAACGTGGCTTAGGAAACGGGTCAAGTCAAAGAAAGATAAAAGACTCTAAAATAATACTTTGGCAAGAAACAGTTAGAGGTCTTCATAATGTGATCGGGATATTTTTCCTCTATTTTCTTTTAGAACATTTTCAAAGTATTATTTTTTCTTTTTCTATTTTTTTCACATCCTTCTTTGATATCTGGATGTTCCTTTTTTTATTTTCTTATATATATATATATATATATATATATATATATATATATATATATATATATATATATATACATACATACATATACATATATATATACATATACATATACATATACATATACATATACATATACATATACACATACACACATACATACATACATACATACATACATACATATATACATACATACATATATATACATATATACACATATATATACATATATACACATATATCTTCTTTCTCCATAATTCTTCTTTTTTTTCGAGTGCCATATACCTTTTTAGGGTACCATCCATCCCAATTTTTATCTCCAACCTTTCTAAGCTCTAAAATAGGTCATAGATATTTCAGTTTTGGCTCAAACTCAATAACCAGAGTTGGATATGGTAAACATGGCTAATCAGTAAAATAGGTTCTATCAGACTCAACTGGGAACTAACATGATAAAATGACCAAAATAGGTAGGCTTGAAGGCTCAAAAGGTCCAAAAATGACCTATATCTTATCCTAATTTTCATAGGATGATTTTTGTGTTTCAAATAAATTCAGAAAAATTTCATGTGTACTAACCCAATTTTAATGTCGTTCTCAGTAATATGACCAAAACAAATGATAATGAGATCAAGCAACGACTCGATGCTCTTAACAAAGAAACATGAATTGACTTATGACCCTCAAAAGGAAATAATGGCTCTAAAGCTGTAATACCCTAGAATTTTAAAATCATAAATCAATGTGGTTTTCCCTTAATGATGAGGAATGAATAGGACTGATACTATGTATTAAGTCAAAAGAGGGATGAAATAAGAAACTAAGATGTGAAATTAGAGGGATGATGAAGAAATTAAGTGAGATTTAAGAGGGGCCAAATTAAATGGGAATTTAATTAAATAATTTTGAAAGTGGAGTGGAATATAATTAATGTAAATTAATTGACGACAAGGCGAGCGTGCCACATAAGTGATGACGTGGTAGGATAAGATGAGGTGGCATGCCACATTGCAAGATGTGACCTCTAACCACCCTACATTTGCATTAAATGCAAGAGCCACTTCACCTCCACTTTTCGCCAATCCAAGTCCTCCACTTCACCCTTGCTTGTTGACTACACAAGCCAAAAACAAAAAAGGGAAAAAGCTAATGCTTTTCCTCTCTCTTTCCACTCCCTCATCTCTCATATGGTGGTCTCTCTTTCTCTCTCTCTCACTCCCTCTTTCCAATCGATGGTGCCCTTGTTTTCCCTCCTCTTCCATCGGTTCCCTTCCTTCTTCTCTCTCCTCTCCTTCATCTCCACCATTGGTACCCCAAGGAGCAAAGCAAAATAGAGGAGAAAAACCGAAGTAAGAGGAAGGAAGGAAGGATAAAAAAAATCAAGGAAAACAAGAGAAAGAAACGAAAAAGAAAAAAAAATATCCGAAGCAATGAGAAGAAGAGAAAATGAAGAAAACCAGAGAAGGAAGAAAAAGAAAGAAGAAAACAAATAAAGAGAAAGAAAATCTCAAATCCAACCCGAGCCTCTTTTCAATTCATCAACGAAATCGCAAATCCTTTGAAGTATGTTGATTTTATTGTTATTTTTAGTATAAGAACTCAATTTGAGGGTGTAGAAGTAGTGTAGAATGGATTAGGGTTGAAAATTTAAAAAAAGGAGGGAAAACATGAAAACCTGGAAAAATTGCATCTGTCCTGACTCTCGAAGCATCGCCAACAGGCGATGGATTGTGGGTCATCATGACAACAGATCGCCAACAAGTGATGCATTGTCCTGGAAACTATTGGAAACACTGAACAGCCCAGAGCAATGCATTGTGTACTCACGTTGGGTCGTGAGGATCCAGGAGATACATCGCCTGCATGATGGTATCAGCCTGCGAGTAACTTAAAAATACAGAATTTTCCACCCAGAGAAATAGTATTCCCAGGGTGACGAATCGTCCTCACGATGGGTAGTGACACTTCAGGCGATGCGTCGCTAAGTGGCGAAAGGATTGACCTGAGAGTGGAAGAAAAAAACATAGCCGAATGGATACCCTGTCCTGCGATGGATCGTGGTGACGATGCATCGCGAGGATTCTCGACGAGGCATTGCCAGGTGGCGATGGGTCATCCCTGTTCAATCTTAGAATTTTCCATTTAAGTCCGAATGTTCTGGAACCCAATCCACTTGTTCAAATGTGATTCCTAAATACTAGTCAAGGTCTTTATAAGTTAAATTAGTAGGGCAAGTAATCAAATTGAGGATAATGATATCGTTTTTGTGTTGGACATGTATGTATGAACAACGAATGAAGGGTCAAAGAGTGAACCCGGGATTGACCGAGTCAGTTCGTGGATCGCTAGTACTTGTTGATCGGCTAAGATCAGGTAGGTTTCCTACTTTGTTGAAGCACTTAGGTGCAATCCTATGATATTATGAATTTTCGTTATGACCAATAAGATGAATTATATGAATGTGATAGTTTTCATATTAGTATGAATACAAATTGAAGAATGGAAATTTCATGATTTAAACTATGATGTATAGAAGTATTTTGTATATGTGAACAATATGATTGAAGATGGAGTTTTGTGAAAAAAGGTCACTAAGGTAGACTTCGTGACTATGATATTTTCAATATATGCTATATAGAATATGAATGAAATTTTTATGTGAAAATGAGTATATAAAAATGTATCATGAGACATTAGGAGAATAAAGGTTATGCAAAGAATGTAAGGAGACTATACGAACTATATGATGTTATGAAGATTTCTAGAAATGTAAATTATGTAGAACGAGAATAGAAATTCTATGTTGGAAAAGAAATTAAAGTATTTAGAGATTTAGGCAGTATAGAGTATGGAAAGATGATAAGGTTGGTAACTTGAGAACAACCATATGTATTATAAGTAAGAATCTTGGAGGCAACACTCCACCGGTACGCCAGTTAAACTGTTGGTAATAAGGTTGGTAACTTGAGAACAACCATATGTATTATAAATAAGAATCTTGGAGGCGACACTCCACCGGTATGCTGGTTAAACTGTCGGTGATAAGGTTGGTAACTTGAGAACAACCATATGTATCTAAAGTAAGATTCTTGGAGGTAACACTCCTACCGGTACGACGGTTAAATTGCTGGGTATATGAGAGGAAATGGAAAATAAGAACGGATAGTCTTTGAATGCGTAATCCCTAAAATGAGATAGGTATGGTTTGAGTAGGAGACGGATAATGATGGAATGAATGCGAGTTGAATGTAAGACTTATGACAAAGGTGACATTTATTAATTATGTAAAACGAGAAATGTAATGAAGAAGGTTGTGTGTAGAATACATGTGATGGGCATAGAAATAACCCAGAATGAAATGGAAAGTTTCTTAATATGAGATGGAATTGAAGAGATGAAAGTTCTAGGTGGAGATAGAAAGGATTTGAGAATGAGTATGAAGCATTTATAATATTTTGCGAATATGAAACCTTCGATATGAAGGAGATCATGGATTGTTGGTGTACTTTGTAATAGGACACAAGTTGAGAGAGTAAAAGGTAAGAATGGTAAGGTGGATATGAGTTAATAATGGTATACTGAATACTACAAATGTATAAGTCTTTCCTAAAATGAAGAGAGTCGAAGAAAAGTATTAAGTACCCCTTTTATAATGTCTTCTTGGAGATTGCTTTTAAGAAAGGTATGAAATATGATATGTTTTATGGTGAAATGATTATGAGTTTTTTTCTACGAATGAAATACAAACCATTTATGTACAATGGCATTTGTAATTTGATATGAAACATTTGTGATGATATAAATGAGAATTTGATATATGTATTATGTTTCGAAGTATAAGTTTTCTATAATGATATTTAAGAAATAGACTTAAGTATAACTCGACTGTGGGATTTACGCAGTGATTTTGAGAATGGTTATAGAGAAATGTACTATAATAAGATATGATTGAGATTTGGAAAAGTAGGGTGTTTATAACTTGTGATTTCCTTTTTAGGTATGTAAAAAGTAAATACATGTATTTTATTATAATGTTACCTAGTGCATATCTATGATTGGAATTCCTACTGGGCGCGTTGACATACCCCTCCCCCCACCCACCCACCCACCCAGATGTGTATGCAGGTTTAAAAGATACAGATGAGGTTGGCCCATGTGGTAGCTGAATATGACCGAGGTGGACGTAGAATGAAAGCTTGGATAATGGAAGATGGATCAGATAGATTAATTTATTTATGTATTTGGAAAGAATGATGACTTTTGTAATCCTTGTAAAGATAATAAATTTGGGGAATGTACTAATTTAGACATTGATATTTGTAAATAAGTTTTGTATTTGACTCTTATGTAGTTGGGAATTTCATTATCTTGCTATGAGTTGTAGTTTGTTATTCATGCCATGTCAAAGCTTTAAAAATTCCACTAGGTTATCATGTTAGTGTGTGCAAAATTATGATGCACACACTAGTTGGGCCAGTCAAGGGTCGGGTCTTCGGACTCGGACATGGCTCGCGTCGTGACACTCTCCTCCCTTTCCACCCAAATATTCACATAATACCACTCTGATGATGGTGGTTAGAGGGAGGGGCATTAAAAAAGCTTACTATGCATAAATCTCCATTATTATTCCTCCGGTGATCACTCGACTTATGAATATTTTTCTTTTTCAGACTAACATTAATATGGCTGTGTAAAAATTGTTCCGAGTATAAATTCCAAAAAGTGTTCTCCAGAAAAGCATGATATAAAAATTTTTAGCCACATATTAATGCTTGAACATTTTTTTCTCTTTTTTTTTTTAGACCCACAACACACAAAACTTTTTATTGGACTTAACAACACACAAGTGTAAACCCTTAATACTCCCAAACTTCAATCGTACATTGTCCTCAATGTTCCCTAATCTATAGTGATCAGGTGCAAATTAGAAAATATTGGAACAGTTCTAACTCGGGTTTAGATGTACCTAAGAGGACTCACTTCCGGTGGACAGAAAAACAAAAGACTCTAGACTTAAAATCCTAGAAGACTCTAAACTGACTCTAAAACACACAACTCAACTGAAATCAAAATCCGAAAATGGAAGCAAATCTAATTGTGTCCGAACAAAATTGACATCCTAAATCAGACTGAGTGAGTTATTTTTAAGCGACAATTGGTGGTGGTTTATGTGAGAGGGTGAAACTATCACTTCATGAACATAGTATATTTTTTCCCAGTCATTTTCACTCACCCATATGGTAAATGCCATGGATTGTTCATATCATGCGGGGGAAAGTCCTGGATAGGATTTTCCTCGATGCTAGGGTTTACCTTATTGTTCCCATCAACATTTAAATTCTCACCACCATCGGTCAAACTCTCCTCACCATGGTTACAGTGACTGGGATTTAATGAAAGTTCTGGAACAGAAATTTCCACCACTTCACTGACCCTCCTCTTGTCCATGCTGGATTGATGACTGACACAAGATTCACTACCTAGAGACTCTATTCTAATCAAACGATTGGTTGAATCGCGCCTCCAAACACTCATTTTCACACAAAGACAACCAAGACCAAACAAAAATACACAATAAATGACCTAAATCTAAACTGACACAGGGATCCTAAAAACAAGACTGCTCCTAATATGTTCTCCTAGAAAATTTTAAGCCTTCGATATAATTTTAACCACAAGCATAGCCAGGTAAGTTCCCAAGTAAGTGGGGGAGCACAAACGGCATCTACGCCCCAACCTATCCTTAGACGTGTTTGACCTCACATCTTGGTGACAGAACTAGCCTTAAACACTGTAATTGAAGAAAAATTATAAACCCATGATCCAAAATTAACCGAATTAAAGATGGTTCAATTGATCATGGACACCCTAAAATAATGATTCTAATTTGATTTTAAATTAATGCATGAACCATTTTTACTACACTTCTTGGTTTTTCAATTTTTTTTGTGAATGCAATCCTAAATCTAACAATGCAAGATTCAAAACAAATATGTAAATAATAGGCAAACAATCTAATCTAATGCATGAAGACTAACAACCTAAATACATGAGCAAAGTAAATATGCACATTTAAAAAAAAAATACAAATAATAAATGAGAACACCCTAGATAAAAGATCTATATGAATGCATGAAAAATGTTTAAATTTAAAAGAACATAATTAGGCACTTACCTTGGCCTATGCAAGCGTATTTTCCAGAAATCTTAGAGCGCCTTTAAAAATCTCTGAAAAATAAAACACACATAACCATGGTGAAGATTTTGAATCACAAAAATGCATGATCTCACTAAATGCAATTTCGTAAAGTTATAACTAGGGGATGATGAAAATATTTGAAACCTTATTAAGACTTTAAAATTGATTACAGGCTATAAATAAAATTCTAAATCTAAGCACCACCAAATGAATGATTTAAATACCATAAATAGAAACCTTCTAAGAATAGATAACTTTCTAGAAATAGAATTTTTCTAAAATTAGATGATTTTAAAACTATCCATACACATATCCATACACAGAAGTTTTAAACTTACAAAACTTAGATTGCTTTCCAAAATTAGAATATTCCTAAGATAACGTATCTTTCCAAGAATAGAATAATTATAAAAATTGAAACTAGTTGAATTTTGAAGATTTCTAAAAATAAAAATTTCTAAAATAGAAATTCATAAACTCAACAAGTTTCTATGTTTAGCAAAATTTACAAGTTTAGACAAAAATTCTAAGATTTCTACTATTTAAAAAAAAATATTCTAATTTTAGGTATCTTTATAAAATTAGAACTTCTAAAAATAAAAACTTCCAATTTTAAAGAGTTGTCTAAATTAGAGAATTTCTAAAAATGACAGTATTTCTTAAACTACAAAAACTTGTTGTGCAAATTTTAAATACTCGCAAGCGTAAGAATCATTTTATAGTATAAAATATGAGTGTGAGGTCGATCCCACAAGGAACATTCAAAATATATGAAAAAACAGATATATGAAATTGAAATTGTGTGGTTTAAGAAAAATAAATCTTAGAAATAATCTAAACATGGAAATCAAAATTCTAATTTTAGAAATTTAACATTAGTTTAGAAACTTTCTAAATTTTATAACACATTTCTAAAAATGGAATCATCATCTAAAATTAAAATTTAACCATTATGAAATTTTATCCTTCATGAAAAACACCTCATCTAGAAGTTATAAACATGTCCCTCTCAATTAAAAACAACAAAATTAAGATTTAAATAAATTAATTCTAACCTAGTTCCAAAGAATTTGAATAAATTGAATAAGTGAAATAAAAATAAAAGAATTAAAATATAAAAAAAATTAACATACATATTTACAATGGATCAGAATCATTAATTGAAATCGAATATCATACCCATTAAATAAAATAAAAATGAGATCTAAACCATGGAATTCACGTAAAAGTCCAAACACTAATTCATGTTTTTCATTAAAATTTAATTCCATACTCTTTAAATTAATAAAATGAACCTTAAATCTTAGATTTGAACAATTAAATTCTGGATCTAAAATATTTCAGATGTTCAAAAGAACCTTAGATCTGAGTTTAAAGGATTCAAAAGACTTAAAATATTTCAGATGTCTAGAATAATTATTAAAAGAAAATAAAATTAAATCCGAATTAAACAATCATAAATAACATTCGAATTTTGGACTTTCCTCTGATCTAAAGTATATCTCAAATTTATTAAATACAAATTACAAATCTTTTGGAAATTATATTAAAGACAGAGAAATAAAAATAAAATTTACAAATAAATATCTTACTGGTAAATTCGAATTCTGCTCCTTCTCTTGTCTTCTTTGTGTTCCAATTCCAGATGTTCTTCTTGCTCCAGGTCTGTTCGATTTTTCCAATGCATGGACCCCTTTATTTATAGTATTTCAAATGGAGAAAATTAAATCTGGGAAACGAATAATGCTCCACACCAATTTTGGACGATAATCTCCACTAAATTCGAATTTTATCTCCTTGTTGATCTCATGCTGAATCCACTTTCTTTTCAGATCACATATCCAAATATTTCATTTTCTTCCTTTACAAGGTTTCACACGAATTTGGCAAGTGTCCACTAGGCCAGGGTGAATTCTGACATGTATCCTTTTTGAATTAATTTCTTCCCAAGTTTCTATGATTTTCCATTCTTCCAAGATCTACAAAATTCGAATTTTATATAGATCCTATATTCCATTCGAATTTTGTCTCTTATTATGTCTAAATTCATTGCATTATTTTCTCTCCAATAATCACTCTCTCCACATCAACATGACTTGAACAACACTCCATAATCCATACGAATTTCACTGGGCCCCACTTTGAATTCGAATTTGTTGGCTTTATTCTTGGGCCTCTCACTTGGATCACATACTTGAACTTGGATCCGACTTTGATTGGGCTTTGACTTTAGACTTGAATAATGGGCCCATATATTTAAAATATGTAATTTTTATCACAATTCAGTTTACAATCTAAAAATGTATTATCTAAATTCAAATTCTCATAAATGGATTTGAATTTGATAATTTATAAGACTTTCCAAATTTAGGAGATAAATTTACAAACTTTCCATAAATAGCAAATATGGCCCATTTTCATCATAAATTCATTCACATGTTATAGGTAAATACACATGTTATCAATAAGTTTCAAGCATCATGTTCAATATTTAGTAGTCCGATCAAAATTTTCCATTTAATAGCATGTAGTTGACATGAGTGCACCCGAACGGACCCCTTGCCACAAATTCATACAACAATTCCCTTACTGAGTGGCTTAAAAAATGAAGGGCCTCACTTGAGTCATTCCATGTCCAAGGTTAAGAGTTAAATAGATGCGAATGCATGCTAAAACAATGATAAGTCCCCTCACTGTGTGTGTGGAGTCGAAAATTCGTAGTGAGCAGGCGGCTTGCAAGGTTATATGAAGCTCAGCTTGTTGAAACAATGAAGAATGAATAAGTAAATAAGGTAAAAAGGGCAAAAACGAGACCAGACTAAAAAATGGGCCTAAAACTGGGTTGGGCCCAAATGGCTCAAACTTGGTGGGGCCGTGAAAACGGGCCAGACCTGGAAACGGGCCTGTCAGACTAGGCCGGACCCAAATTGGTTGGGCCTGGAAACGGGCATGCCCGACTCGGCTGAACGAAAACTGGTTGGGCCGGACCAGGTTTGGGCCTGTAAATGGGTTAGGCCGATTCCAAGATTGGCTAGGACAGATCTAGGGCTGAGCCCAAGGCAGAGTCTGGGCTTAACGGAATTGGGCCAAAAGTTGGGGCTTAGTGGACCAGGCCAGGTCCAAGACTAGGCTAACCCAGGGCTCCAACTGAGTCCATTTGGAGACTCAGCTGAGCCGACTCAATTGCCCAACTGAGTCGGGAAAAGGAGAAAATAGAGGGAAAACGAATTTAGGGAAAACGAATTTAGGGAAAACGAAATCAGGGAAAAAATCCAGGAAGAAATTACCGACAAAAGAAAAAAGAAAACAAGGAAAACAAGGAAGGAGAAGAAATCAGAGAAATCAAGAAAGTCGGGGAAAACTGATGGAAATAGAGGGAAATTGCTGAAAACTAGAGGAAAAGGGGGAAGGAAAACCAAGTAAAAAAAAGGAAAATCGAGAAAATCAGAGGGAGAAGAAAGAGGGTGAAGGAGAGTACCCGAAATTGATAGAGATGGCGAGAAGGGGGATGGAAGCCGGCTATCCCGAGCAGGGAACGTCTGAGGGCGGCGAACATCTAAGCGCAACGGCTGCTAGAGCAGATAACGGGAAACTGGGGAAAGGGGAAGAATAATAAGGAGAAGCACCGAGAGATGGAGAGAGAGATCCAAGAGAGAGAGCTGAAGGTGAGGGAGGGTCTTAAAGAAAGAGGGTTTTAGGGTTTCTTTCTTTCTTTTCTTTTTCTTTTTCCTTTTTATTAAAAAAAAAAAGATTCTTTTCAAAAGAGAGAAAATGAGATGAAATGGAAAACCTAAAAATTTTCTCGAATGTTGAAAGTCGAGAGGGAAAAATGTGTGATTTTCAACAAATTTTTCCTCACGATACATAAAAATTATGAATTACCAAAATGCCCTTCAAGTTTTCAAACTCGAAATCAGATAATTAGGGCCCACCACGGAGCCCACACTCTTCTCACTGCTACTATGGTCCTGAAAACAACTCGAAGGTCCGAAATTTCTCCAAAAAAATGGGGAAAACTGGGAACGGGTCGTTACAAGTTGGCGTCCTTTGGCAAAATCAGTTGGACCTTCATTATTATTAGTGAGCTTAAACAAGGGCCAACAAAAGGATCACTCTCTCTCTCTCTTGCTTACACTTGGGGAATCTAATACAACTAATCATATCGATTGAGCTTGTGAGAGAGAGAAAGGAAAGGATTATAAAATAGGAAACCTTTGGTATAACCAGTTTCCTTGTCGTCCTAGATTGTGATTGCTTTACGATGACTCCAAGGAGGAACGTCGACACACATTGGGTGGATCTTGAAGAAGCACACATCAAGAGATAGAGCTACAAAGCCAAATGTTTGTTGGTTTTAATTTTATTTTAAAACCTTTGACCTGAAAGTGGATTAAGGGGATTTGCTCTGGAACCACTATAAAAAACTTTAGAGCATCGTCTCTGGCACAGTGGTGGGTGGAATGTCCAGTCAAATGGATAGGTGGAATTCCTATTATACAGTGGTGGGTGAAATTCCCAGCAGATTGAGTGAGGTGGAATTCATACTCTAATTGTGAGGGTGTAAGTCCCCACTTACTGGATTTTGGGATGACTCAAGGTTGAGTTAGTCCTAACAGTGGATGTAGGTTAGTTACCCGATCCACTTTAAATTGGTCTTATAGTGTTTGATATTTGTGTGTTTGAATTTAGTATTTAAGTACTCTTCTCAACACACATCACTTTGCATGTTGATTATCTTATTTTTATATATTGTGCTCATACATCGATAATCAAGTAATATGTAAAGGGTTCTAATCTTAGTGTGATCATTTAAATAATGAAGAACTGTCATGCCCCAACCCTCGGGTCCACTAACGTGAGATTTTTTTTTCTAAACACTTATACTAAACCTTTGCGGAAATCATATTAATACATGGACTTAACATCTCATATGACCAAGTTTGGATCTGACATTTGGCAACCTCAGATTCAACCATACCTAGCCGGTAAGAATCCCAGGCAGATGAAGGGGTCACCATGGGCCCGTTTAAGACCCAAAACTTCGATAGATTCTACATCGACGCATAGTATGTGGATACACTACTAACCAACATGTAATTTATAACTTGACCTCTTAGGAAAGTCCAAATAGAAAATGTCACACATGATCTACCTAACATTCACCATCAATTAATCCCATCAACATCAGAATTGCACATCAGAAACGAAGTAGACTTTATTACATCCTACAGTGTTTCAAACGAACACCGTAAAGGGTTTATTACATTGCATGTTCATACGTACAACGTCTAGTAAGCTAAACATAAGATCCCAACATTGGGTAGATAGCTAGAGGGTTTCCACCCTTCACTGCAGCTAAAGATTCTCCTGGATTTCCTGTTTCGTAAGAGGTGTGAGCTTTACAAGCTCAGTGAAGAGAAAACAATAGAAAGTTCTAGATAATAAAGCATATTATCAACATAATAAACATGTTATCAAACAACAGTTTATACACTCAAAAATTATGTAGAATAATGTCAACACAGTTATCTACCATGAAATGTCCTTTCCTCTTCAAAAAAATACCCCCACCAAACGACCTCTACGGCTCTTCCCTGGCCACGAGTAATGCGTTTCCTACACCGCCGGCAAATTCATGCTCAGTGCTTCATACAACCCGTATTTTAAATACACCCCATACCAGTGCTTTCCACGAGCTAAGTACATACATTGGTGTGAGGTAATTTAATATGCATAGTACACTAATCCATATGCACATCAATATATGGATTTAAACACAATTGTCAACCCACATAATATGATCATAATAATCTCACTCAGCTAATATGGATTCCTAAGCCCTCCCACATGGAATCATAATACAAATATCAACAATCAATATTGAGCTCTACTATGCTAGGAAACTAAACACAAACTGAAAAGCCCACCAACGGGTTATAAATTACGACATATAAGTGTTATCGTCTTCTCCAGTCGCGTACGTCTACCCTATCCTCATCTTTTACCTCGTAGGATAATTATCCTGCAATACACAGTTATACACAAAATGTGTATTCCTATCGGAATCACGATTAGATACCTGATCTATCATCAGATCACCAACATCACAATACCAACTAGTCTCTAGGCATAAGTGAGTTCCATACTCCATTTTAGGATGGCTAGATCTCGACATCTCGAAACACTCTCATATTCACCTTTCATATGTAGAAACTCATAATTACCTCCTTGCGAGTGAACAGTGTTGGTATCGCATTCTAATCCAATCACATCATTTCCGTCAATAAAAATGACCACAAACATCCACTTATTTCAGTAGGGCTAATGGTACAAGAAACATTGTATTGAATGCAAAATGAGATGGATTTTAATAAACACATAGTGTGGTTGAATCTCCTCACCTTCAGTTGGCGAGTGTTTTTCAGTAACCTTTTTAAAACATAAAACAGTGTAAATAAAATGTATAATAACACTATATGTCCGCAATATATATTCCTAAGTGTTTAGAATATCATGACAACACATTTATTAAGTTTTTTTCATTTTTTTAGAAACTTACGGTTTTGCCACTGAGCTTAATACTGACTAAAAATAAACCCCGAAGTGTTCTAAAAAAGTATTTTTAAGCCAAAACAATATAAAATTCATTTTTGAAACTTTTCCAAAAATTATGTTTTTGTCCCTAAAAAAAAATCCAAAATTACCAAAATGCCCTTGGGCACTATTCACAAAATTTTACGAAAATGACAATGGTATTGTTTGCGAAAATTATGAAAATGCAGTGGTACTGTTCGTGAAAATTACGAAAATGCCATCTAATACTGTTCGTGAAAATTACGAAAATGCCATCTAATCGCGAAAATTACAAAAATGCCATTTCGAGAAAATAACGAAAATAACATTGGACACTATTCATAAATGTCCTTTACTATTAAAAAATTTCTGAAAATTTACACAATATGAACAGTGTAATACAACAGTTAATTTTTTGGGTATTTTTTTCTCTAATTTTTATAGAGCAAATCGTAAGGCATTTTCTAACGAAATTGAATATCTAGCTTCCTCTTAATGAGATCTACAAACTAAAAATATTAACTCAACATAAATATTTACAGAAATCCTCTGAAAATTTGAGACAGTAGTTATAGAGCAATAGTGAACACTAGAACAAAAAAGAAAATCTGAGAAAAAGTTTCTGAATTTGCGATTGTAAACGGAGTGCACCTATGTTTAAAAATCATTGTTTGAGATTGGTTGTATGAATCATAATCCTTAGATCTATCGGCAGTATCTCAGCTGCTGATGGACTGCCGGCAGATGAAATTCAATCTTTTACCAACAGTAAATATTTACTGTTACTTCAACATTTTTCTGTTCGACTATATTAGACCCTAACTCGTGAAAATCCAACACTGCAGATGTGTTGAGAACACGAGGTTTACATATGGTGGAACGTTCGCTTTTCGTTTTGACACGGAAAATGGGGTACTTTTCACAAAGTCGATGTTCTAATAAAATAAACGGCTTATAATTACAGTGATTTTGACACTTCGAAACAAGTGTTTAAAATACTCATTTCAACATTCTAAAAATGTCAACGAGTTTGATAAAATACAGATTGACTATGATCTGTACTTGCCAATTTTCAGAATACAGGGTATCTTGAAAATCGGAGTTTTTATATAAAAACATATGTAAAATACACATTTCGAGGAATACTCGTGAAATTCCGAAAATACCACTTAGTAGCTTACTCAAAAGCTTAATATGTGTGTGAATTTCAACGTCTTAATATATCAGAAGAGTGGTCTTTCACACTCAAGAATGTTACAAAACACTATTCATGATATTTCTATAAAATAAAAGACATTAAGTAATGTCCAAAATGCCCTCCGAACTTCGTCGGATTGGATCACTAAGCAAACGAGCTCTGATCGGGTCATATAATACCTTTTCGGAAAGCTTTTTCTGTACTCTATCATGTTAACCGATCACAAAGCTGAGTTAATGGTTCTCAAAATTTGTTATTTTTCTAATTAAGGGTCGGGTTATTACAAGAACAATCTATTGCACTAAACAAATTTCTTGATTTATATTCTGCTGCACTTATACTTTAAACAATCAAGAAATTTATAAACACCATAAAAAATGGGATTGACATATTCAACCCCTCTAGGGTCTATTGTGTTGTTCTAGCACCATTAGAAAAGCACTTTCAATTGGTATCAGAGGCTCGTGCTCTTGTAAAAAATCTAACTGTCTGAGTTGATCTGTACTAGAACAATGGCGGTAAGAGAAAGCCATGATATTTCCAAACCTCCATTTATGATGAAAAATGAAATGAAAATTTTTATATGTTGTCATCAATAATTGTGTTCGGAAATAGGTGAATATAAAGTGGTCTATGCCTATGGAAAAAGGTATTTGATTAACCTTCAACTTCCATGACTACTCAGCCCAAAAACCAAATTGCATGGACTAGTGATGAATTGGCTATGCACTTTATCAAACACTTATAACATTAATCATTGTTGTTTCATAATATGTCTTTAAAATATTTAAAAGATATGAAACAACAAAAGAGGCTGAAAGAATCTACGGAAAAATTGCCTCTTCTAGCCCAATGGATAACATTACCTATCGTGACCAATGTGTGTGCTGAAAGTATAGGTGATTGCCTAAGTTTATCCATTGAAAAAGTCCAAGCTAATCCTCTAAGAGAAGAAGAGGATAGAATATAAGAATTTGATGAAGGTAGTAACCTCCAAGTATCCTATGAGGCCATGTACCATTATGTTTGCCCCTTATGTTTAGGACAAACATCGTGTTACAAAATCTAGAAGCTTTGATATGCAAAATCAAATGGGAAGACACCCAAAATTAAAACCAGATTTAAGAAAAGGCCATCACTTGATTGTGGACATAGATTCCAAGTCTCACAATGTTGTGTTCAAATGCGTAAAGGGCTACATTGTTGGTATCACATTTGAAATATGCTTTGGAATCACCTTGTGTCTTGCCTACAATCCATGTTTTTGTTTAATTGTTGGATTGATCTTATGCTAGATACTCATATGTACATGTAGGTCTGCACTCTAGTATCGGATTATACTTGTCTCATTTAATTTCATACGCCATGTGATTTATATATTTTTAGGAAATGAATGTAATTTATGCACTACCTCATGTATAATGTGTGTATGGTACACATACACAAGTATAGTTTCATTCCTCTGAATCTCATGTGGAATGAAACATGCCCTATGCCCTTAAATGGATTTTTGGTGTGACCTACCAAAAGTGTTGATCAAAATGATCAAATGTGCTTGTCTAAATCCATTTATGTACCAGCTCTTTCAAGGAATTGGAGTATACTTGAAAGAATGGTAAAAGTGTTTATCATGTTTTGGGTAATAACATGATAACAGGCATGAGAGTTGTGTGTATAGCATCATATTTCATTTCCATAAGCATGGAAATCATATTCAAAACAGGAAATGAATGTATGATTAGTGTGTTTTGTGTCTCATTCCAAGATTCGCTACTTTATACATTATGTGGAATAACTCTTGTTCGTAAACACCTTGCCTTTGCTAAAGCCTTGAAATGTCGCATCATATGACATCACACACCTGAGCAATATGTTTGAATTAATAAATTAAATGTGCCCAAGGTACTTGGATTGGTTTGGATCTAGGAGAGATCTATAATCCATGTTTTGTGCCTACTTTCAGAAGGGTGAATTGAATCTTCAAATGGCACAAAAACAGTGTGAATGTATATATCGTCATTGGCATTTAAACGTATATAAGAAAAGCTTGATTAACTATGAACATCACAAGCAGATATGCACACACAAAACACCTAGTCATCCTTCAAGTTAAAACCCAGGTAGAAGGATAGACTAGTCGGAGGAGCAGACAAGTCGGTACTGTTGGAAATCAGAATGTTGTCTGAAAGGGGGAAACATCAAAAGGAGAGACAAGTTGATATTAGTCGACATATCGACCAAGACCGGTCGATTGGTCACCACCTGTCGATGAGTCAGAAAGAATAAGTTAAAAGGTCTCTTTCTGCGAAAACGACAGATTAGTTCGAAATCATTGTTCCTCCTCACGCTAAGCTTTGACGGTTTCTCTCCTCTCCTCCCGTGCCCTAGACCAGCTGATAGGACATCTCGGATCAAGTTCTTGCCAGAAAAACAGAGGGCTTCTGGTTCTCCCACCTTCAGTAGCTTGAAAATCACGAATTTTGTGATTCTCATTTGTTGGGTAATTCATGTATATTCTTCTCTCCTCCAAGTGGTCATATTGGTTATAAGCTAAAAGAAAAGAACAATGGAGAATGACAAGGAACAAGTCCCCAGTCACCAATGTGTCCTCTGATTCTGAGACTGATCATGCCACATTGCCTTAGAAACCCAAATCTCAGTGGTATCAAGGAGAATCTACGTCTCTTCTGAATACTATAGGTCGTCAAGACCCTCTCGAGGAAATCTCACTAAAAGAAATCACCTCCACCCATATCCAGAAGACCAAGAGGAGTGACCTTTAAGTAGCCTACCTTTCCAGCTGGGGCCAGTGTAGAAGAAGTGAATGGAAAAAGGAAAGGTCAAAAGGATCTCACTCCTCCAGTAGAATCAAGCAGTGATGAGGATACACCCATTAGGAAACCTGCTACTAGTAAGGAAAAAGAGGAGAAAATAAAAGAGCGGATGGAAGATACTAAAGCCGAGTCTGACAGAGTTCTTATAAGAAGAGTCTATTTTTTCCTTGAAAAGCGTCGAAAGTTGGAAATGAAGATTGGTGCTTTATCAACCTTCATGAATGAATCGATCTAAAGCCTCTCCACATACATGGATAAACTCAAGGAGAGTTCCCGACAAAAATTTCTTTCTCCTCCAGCATCACCTCCTCCAGATGACTCTGCTTAGGATAGTTTTTTATGTTTTATGCATTATATTATGGAAAAACTATAGTTTCAGTATTTAAACTAAGCATCCATGATACCCCTCTCCTAAACCATATGTACTGATTTGTTTGTCAATGAAATGATATGGTTTGATTTAGTGTGTGTGCTAATTTGGTGAAATGTCTTCTATCTCATGTCTATTATTAACATGGATTTTGTTAAATAGAATAACATCAACCCTGCAACACACAATATACACAACACATACAAATAACGTGCTCTCCTATCGGAACTACGAGTTGGAAAGTGATCCTTTATTCAAACACCAACTTTTAACGAGTTAGCCTCTAGGCACATAGTTGGGTCTCATACTCCGTTTCAAGATGGCTAGGCCTCGGCTTCCAAACACTTTCATATGCTCACGTTTCACATTCAGAAACATAAAATTATCCCTTTACGTGTGAGCAGTGTCAGCTATCGCTTTTTGGTCCTATTCACATCTTTTCCATTAGTATATCATTATCCATGGGCCCCATTATTGCCGTAGGACAAATGGTATAAAACTTTTAGATTTTAAATGCAATGCGATGCATTTTTAAGATAAAGCAGTGTGGTTGAATCTGCTCACCGTTAACTAGCAAGTGTTTTGAAGAAATTGCAAAAAGTTAAAGCTGTATAAATACACGAATACAAGAACCCAGAGTGCACGAACACACGGGGACATAAACTTTATATTTTAACCCATTTTACTTCCTCTTAAAAGAAAAAGTAAAAAACGTGTAGTACACGTCAAAAAGGAAATCTCGAAAGCAATGCGTGGGATAATACATGCTAAATGAATAAGATCTTTTAAGTGAAAACAAAATTGAATCAAAAGTAAGAAAAGTAAAATAACACATAAAGAGGAGTGTTTTTAAGAAGATTCGACAATCAAAACACACAAATAACCAAAATAACGCTCAAACAGAGCGCTTTAAAACATAAAGTACTCAGTGCATGTCTCGTATTTCCATCGGACAACAGTCACAAAAGAAGTTGAGAGTAGCCTAGAACGTACAGAAAAATAAAGCAGTTGATATAATTCTACCCGTTGTACTAGCCTAGTTCCAAGAAGAACATTAGTCACTAGAGTTTGCTCTCCACTCATATGGAAAACGGATTAGGAGGTCTGTAGATGGAGAAATTCTGCAAGTACCAAGTGCAAAGGTGTTAGTGCACCGGCTTTTCGAGTCACCTATTTGTCAATTCCGTGACTTAACTGAAGTATTTCCTTGAAGAAAGAAGCTCAAAGACTCAAGATCTCACGCATTGGTTGAAGTGTGAAGACTCAACGAATCAACGTATTTGGCAATCACATATGGTAAGTGACCATAGATGACCTTAGGTGGAACCCATATCTTAGGTTCACCTTGCCTAGGCTTAGAAATCACATCAGGATAATTAATCAAGCGTAACATGTGTTTCACACTAAATCAGAACAGAACTTGGAAATATGAATTCACTGTCAGGGCGACACATTGTCTCGGGAAATCATTCGCCAGTGACAACATAAGACCAATCGTGGCTTAGAGATATGTCGTGTGGAAAATCGAAGGTTCTGGTTGGACTGGACTGTAAAACACAAGTGGTCTCTGGACGATACAATCGTGGCCACGATCAATCGTCTGGTACCTTGACGATTCAATTGTGTAGGCGAACTATTGCTGAGACAATACATAGGCTGGACTTGAACAAAGGCCTGAAAACTTGATCATACATGATCAATCGGGTATGCGATCGATCGTGTGTACAGGGCAAGAACACATCGGCATCATGATCAGTCGCCTTAGGTCTGGATAAGATTTGACACTGGAAAATATAGTCAGTCTCAGACCGATATATTTGCCAACCAGCGATCAGTCACTAGGATACACAGATGATCAGTCGTGTGGCACAATCAATCGCAAGTTACCATTTTTGTACCGTCACTATGCATTAAATGCTTAGCAGTCGGGTTGGTGAAAAGTAATTCAAACCCGGATGATTGATCACCAGTTCACAATCAATCATGTGTTTTAGTGATCCAATTTTTTTTTTTAATGTTTGCCTATAAATTGATCATTGTTTTGAGAGTTTTGGAGACACATCTCTTGAGCATTAAAGAACCTCATCTACCAGTCCATACTCTCAAGAATCAAAGGCAAATCAGTGGTTTATTCTCTATTGGAAATTCACTTACATACCATTCAAGAATCAAATCGGTTTATATTGAGATTAAGAGCGAAGGATTAGGCCCACTTCGAGGATAGACATTGAACCTCCAATTTCCTAAGCACCCAAGGATTGTAATTGCTCTACACAGCGGATTGTCAGGATTGTACGAGCTCACATTGGGAGTGATTCAAGGAGCACATCTACAATTGCAACGCTTTAAAAAAAAAACACTTCTTACTTTGATTTTACTTGAAAAATCATATTATCATTGTGAAGTGGACTAAAGAGACTGTGTTTCTTTTTAACCACTATAAAAAATAGTGGGATAGGAATTGGGTGAAAGTCCCAATCAATTGGATAGGTGGAAATCGTATTCTATTGTGCTAATGTAATTCCAACACTTAGTGTATTGGAGATAGCCCAAGGTTGGGTGAGTCGCTACAGTGGATGTAGGTTGTTTAACCAAACCACTATACATCGTGTACATTGGTGTTTACTTGTGTGATTGCTTTTAATCTTTCACACTTTGGAAATCACGCACTTGATTAACTGTCTTTAAATTTGTAACGACATGTCCCACCAGCACAATATTATCCGCTTTGGGCCCACATACACATGCCCGCACAACTTTGCTTTAGCAAGCCAACCCACTGTTGCTCCTAAAAGGCCTCTTGCTAGAAGGAGGAAGGTTACATTTATATACCAGGGAATTTCCAATGCAACTAGCAATGTGGGACTCTTTCTCCATAGACAAGCTCCACATTATAGATTCCTTGTGGGCCGAGGTATTACAATCTACTCCCCTTAAAGCCAGAGTCATCCCGGCTCTGCACACACAAGAACCAAGCCCACACTCTCAGGTAGAGAGTTAAACCATTCTCTAATACCATTTGTAACGACCCGTCCCACTAGCACAATATTGTCGGCTTTGGGCCCCACACATACAGGCCCACACGGCTTTGCTTTGGCGAGCCAACCCACTGTTGCTCCCAAAAGGCCTTGTGCTAGAAGGAGGAATGCTACCATTTATATATGAATTTCCAATGCAACTAGCAATGTGAGACTTTTTTCTCCATAGACACGCTCCACATTATAGACCCCCTCTGGGGCGGGGTATTACAAAATTCCACACTACATTAATCAAGGAAATTTGAAAAAGGACTTAAAATTTGTGATTACCCCTATTCACCCCCCCCCCCCCCCCCCCCCCCCCTCTCTAGGGTTAAACTGATTCTAGTATAAGGGAACTTTCAATTGGTATCAGAGCCCCGTGATCATTTTAAAGGCTTAACCGTCTGAGTGACCCAAGTGCTAGAACCATGTCTATGGGAGAAATCCATGCCATCTCTAAACAAGGATGAAAGGTTTCTTTATCTCCATCGATGCATCCGTATGGGATTCTGTGTGTATCGGTTGGTCACATCCCGTGGTTGAGAAAACGGATACGGCCACTAGTCCAAGACTATTGAGCTAAAGGCTTACTCTTCATTGACTACGAATGAAAAGGTCTCATGCACTACTAATGGTGGAGCACTCAATGCTTTGAATTGTGCACTTTCACCCAATGAACATAACATAATCATGATGTGTGATACCGCACAAGAAGCATGAGAAATTCTAGAGAGAACCCATGAAGGCACCTTCGTTGTGAAGAGGTCAAAGCTCCAAATGTTGGAAGCTCAATTTGATGCCTTGAAAATGAGATAAGAAAAAACCTTTATGGACTTTTATTTTAGAGTTAGTTAAATATTCCCGGTGCACAAAAATCTTGAGAAATCTTGCCAAGAGGTTGGAATAAAAAAGGTGGCAATTGAAGAATACTGAAATGTGGCCCAAATGAAAGTTGATGATTTGGTTGCCTCTTTTTAAACCTTTGAGTTGAACCTTGAACCACCAAAGGAAAAATCCATTGCCTTGAAATTGCCCATAAAACTAACTCCAATTAGAGAAAAAGAACCGGAAGTGAAAGAAAATACAAGTGAAGAAATGGCACTCTTAGCCAAAAATTATTTAAAGAACTTTAAAAGGCTAAACAAGATAAGAAAATTTATAAAGGGAGAATCAAGTCATAAATTCCCTAAAAAACATGAACCTCATGGTGAGAGAGAGAAGAAAAAGAAACCAAAGGAACAAGAATGTTTCAATTGTGGTGGGAGAGGACACTACTCAAATGTATGTCCTTCAGAGAAACCCAAGAAGGCGATGAAAGTCACTTATGAGGACACCTCGGAATCTGAGAGTGATTCGGATGAGGAACCTCAAGTTAATGATGAAACACATAAAAGTTTCATTACTTCTATTGTTGGAAATGAGGAAGCACCCACAATTGAAACAACGACGGATATTGAAATTGATGATGAAGATGATAATCTTCAAGCATCTTTCAATGCCTTATACCTTGAGAGTGAACAATTGGCTAAAAAACTTGATAATGCTGATCTTGAAAATTTTAAATTATCTTGCCAATTAAAAGATGTAAAAGATGAAAACACTCTCCTCTATTCTCAACTAAAAACCTCTAATGAAGAAATCATTAAGTTGAAAGATAATGAGAAGGCTCTTCAAGATGAAATGAAAATACATTGTAAAGATGTAGAAAACCTATGAAAAATCAAAAGTAATCTTGAAGTGGAAGTTAGGAAACTAACTCCTGAATTAACGGAACTTAAAAGACACAAAGAAAAGTTCCAAGACAAGTTTACCCAATGAGAAGATAGATTAAATCGCTTCTAAATTCCGGTAAGAAATTTGGGGATAGATCGGGTCTTGGTTCCTCCATGGAAACCAATGGATCTAAGAACCAAATTGTCTTTGTTAAGGGTAGTGTACCAAAAACTCCCAAGGGGAAATGTTTCTATTGTCATAAGGTTGTAAACAACAAGTTGGAGTGTAACCTTAGAAAAATGCATCTTCAAGAGGAGACCCTTAACTTCCCCCCAAATGTTAAGGTTAAAAGACACCCACCAAACCTTAATAGTAAGCCTAAAATGCATCCACCAAGGCCTAATGCTCCAAGATATGTACCCCCAAGGAAGGTGGACACAAGGCAAGACTCCTTACTAAGAGAACTTGATCAAGTCTTGAAGGAGTTGAGGCATCCAATCTTTGAACCCCCAAGGTATGCCGAAAGGAATGTGTATGAGAGACCTAATTCAACCATTTGGGTACCTAGGACATAGACGACTATTTAATCATGTTTTGTTTTGCTTTAAGATTCACTTTCATACCTTAAACCAATTCAAATTGAACTCTAGTGGCAAGTGAGTTCAAATAACCCAAGTGCTATGATATGAAATAGCAAATTGGTGACTACAAGGTTAGACTATGCATTTCCTGGCTATTGCACTAGTTTTTCTTGGAAAACCATGCATTCGTTGAAAATTCAGTTTTCAAGTAGTATATTTCAGCTCAATATGTTAAACAAGTATATTTGATTGCATTGTTGAACATGTATGGTTTGATTGACTTGTCTTGAATGGATTTGATCAAATGTGCTAAGAACGAACATGTTAATTTTTTATTTGATCAATTGCAAGATGTTGTTTGCAATATGTGATGCTTATCATGCTATATATGATTTGTGTATACCATTTGTGTTCTTGAAAAACAAGTGGGATGTTTTTAAAACAAAAATCAATTTTTTGGGAAAAAACTGTGTCTGGTGTGGCGACACATCGCTAGTTTGCGATGCTTCAGCAAAGCGATCAATAGTCAAGTGACAATATATCGGCCGTAGACAGAAAGGGACTTAAGAAGAAATCTTGTATCAATTAGGGCAATCAATCACCAAGTGACTTTGGATCGGCAGGACAACCGATCACCTGGACGATGTATCGTCCGTGTTTAGAAGGTGCTTTTGAAGTTAAAACCCTGGCTGTCTTTCGAAACCCTTTCCAATCTCCCTGCATTCGTTCTTCTCTCTTCCTCTCTGAAACCAACAAACGGTCGTGTCCTAGCCTCCCAAGTTCGATCATACGGGCAATAATTTGTAGGTTTGGTCTGAAGAAAGGTTTCATTCTTCGTCATTGATCTCTCCTCTCACAGATTTGTGCGGAATTTTTGTTGGGGTAAGCGTCTAATCCTCCCATTTCGATTTTTCTCTTTGTGGTTTGAGTGAAAAAGCTTGGAAAATGTGAAAACGAGACTTCATGAGGATTATGTGACCCCTATTGTTGGTGTGCAAATTTTACATTTATAACTCGTAAGTACACGAACCATTTAATACTATAGCAGTATGAGTGTGAGGTCGAACCCAAATGAAATCACAAAATATATGCTTAAATTTAAATTGGTACCTTTTAAAATATGTAATCTTAAGAAATCAAATTCATGGATTTACAATTTTAATTTAGATCTTAGAAAGTCAAAGTTAACACCATTCTTATCTAACATATGAATTTAACAAGTCGAGAATCAAATCCTTCTTCTTTTTTATTAAATTGGTGGAAAAAGAATAATGGTAGCAGTCTTCTCTTAATTTAAATCACATATTTTAAGATCAAAATATCACAACTCCAACCCTAGTTAAAGAATCTTGAGAGAAAGAGTTTGAATTCAAAGAATTAAAAACTAAATATACAAGATTCATTACAAAAAACATATATTGAACAATTTTTATACAACAAACATACAAAGTGACTAATGTAACTAAAGACAGGAAATAAATTGACAAATAATGAAAATGAAATAATAAATAAATGCATAATTTAAAGGTGGTTATGGAATTTTTCTCTCATCTCCCAAAATATAAATAAATAAGAAACCTAGATCTGAAATTTAACGCATAGAATTTAAGATTCAGTTTACACCTTTTAATTAAAATTCATACTCCTTAATCTAATTAAAGTTTGGATCCTAGGTTCAACATTCACAACCTAAGACTTTAATTAAACAAATAATACAAATTAAAAATTAAAATGAAGCATAAAAGACAAATTGAATAATCGGACCTTTCAGGATTCTAAAATGGACGTCCCTTATTTAATTAATGAAAGAATTCAAGTACAAGAGTTGGAATAAAATACACGAAAGACAATAAAATAAATTTGCAAAATAAAGTCCTCACTTGCAAAATTCGTGTATGCTCCTTCTTTTCACTGTATTTTCCAGTCTCTAGGTCCTTTTGAGCTTCAGGTCAAATTCGAATTTTATGTTGTGCTTAGTGCTCTATTTATAGGCTCAGGGTTGGAATGGAAGGCTGAGATTTAATTTGGGTTAAGTTGTGAATTGATGGTTTGGATTAGATCTCATTTAGAAGTGGATGGAGAAGATTTAAGATGAGAAATTAGGGTTCCAATATGGTATACATGAATTTAGGGTAGCTTGGCTTGGTGGCTAAGCAATGGTGGAGAAAAGATTGGGATTTAGGATTAGTTTGGAAAGTACAGTGCAAATCCCATTTTTCTACATATGTACCATCTTGCAGCTCCATTTTGACCTAGTAAACGTCTGAATTTTGTAAACAACAAAGTTGTAGCCCTTAAAGCCTTCTTTCCAACGCAACAAGAATCAATGCAATCAGATATCAGAGTGGAAAGTTATGGTCAAAATACCAAAACTGTGTCAAAACTTGTCTTCCAAATCTCATTTTTTCTCCATTTCTTCCTCCACAAGGCTTCACACGAAATTGATAAGTGTACTCCTTGCCTTAGGCGAATTTGGATTGCTTGGAGGAGGGGTGATGAGGTGTAGGTGATGTGGCATGAACCTAAATGGGATTTTGGGTCAAGTGCATGGAGAGATTTTAGTTGCTTGGATTCCAAGTTGTTCTAAATCTAGGGTTTTTATGAATGAATGGCTATGATTGAATGGGACCTAGATCTAATGGCTCTAAGGTAAGTTGAAATAAATTATATAAATGGTAGGTTTCCTAATAGAGGGTTGAGATTCAAAGGTTGATCAAGATGGATTATGAAATACATTGCCTAAATCTAAAATGATGAATGTATGCAATGGATAAGTAAGGTGGCTCTAGGGTCTTCCTAAGTTTATGAATGAAATGAATGGTTGTGATGAAATGTCCTAAGATCTAATGGTTTAGATTGTTGATGGATGATCTAATTGGATGGATGATCTATTCATCCAAACAAAGAGCTAATAAACAGGATGGTTCAACCCTAAGCTTTGAGGAATCCCCCTAGACGGCCCGGAATCACTATTAGGGAGATTACATCACGTAATCGGCCCGGAGAAGAGGAGGTAGTTGGAAAATAAAAAACTGTTAGGGAACCTAGTCCCCAAGAGGAGTCTAGTAGTGATGAAGAGGAAGAGAATGTGAGGGTAGCTCCAAATGTCAATATGAGAGAAGGAAGTAATCATGGAGGAGATTGAAAATGAGGATGAAGAAGAAGAAAAAGATGATCAAGAAAAATGAAGCGATCAAGGGGTGAGAGAAGAATATCAAGAAGTAGAGGAAGAAAAAGAAAATGAAGCGGACTATGATGCTCCTCTTCTCATGCCTCTCAAACCATACCCCTCTTTTCAAGAGATCAACATTGAGAGGACAACAGATCCATAAATCGTTGAAAATTTCCGAGCCCTTAACCACATCAAGAAGGCAGGATGGATGAAGCTTCATGAATGGGGCGGGAAATGAAAGTTCCCGGTGTGCTAGAACACGGTTCCATGATTGACCCTAGAGGAGAGGGGAGGGGGGGGTGGGGGGGTGAATAGGGCAATCACCATTTTTTAAGATATGCAAGTTCTATCCTAGATTTGGTTTACTCTCTCTCTCTCTTAATCTCAATCAAGATGATTGGATATTAGATGATTCTCCTAAGTAAGGTTCTTAGAGAGGAGTGGGATCTCTAGAAATACCTTGGAAATTTTCTCACAAGAGTGTCCAACCAAAACACAACAAGGTTTGGTGTTTAAATAGGCAAAACCACAAAATAACCAACACTGAGACGTTGACATATCGACACTGCCGAATTGTCGATTTCCAAATATTACCGTTTTAATATGACCGTTGCGACTCCAACAGAACAATCGCAAACATGCTCGATACATCAGCATCCTAGACGAGCCATCGCTCAATATGTCGGTAGATACGATTGTATCGATCTGAGGCTTAAGGCATTTTACAGAGGATTTTCATCCAGATCTTTGATCGGCCTCCTCGACATATTGATATCCACGATGTGTCGACCTCTCTTGATACGTCGACCAACTCAAGTGTATCGATATTAGAGCACCTGAAAATACAGAGTATTATTTCAACCAGAACTCACACAACCCAGAACGACATGTCGACCATGACGATGTGTCGAATAGATTCAGCTCGATGTATCAACAGTCACGATATACTCGAACTGAGGCTGAGGCATTTTTATAGGGTTTTCAACCAGAACCTTTGTCAATTCAGTCGACGTGTTGATGACCTCGATGGGTTTGTCATGTCTTCACCGATGGGTCGGTGGACTCGACGAATCAACCTGACAGATTACCAGTTTTTTCCAATGTTTATCCCATCTGATTCTGTGACTGTCCAAGCACCACTTAGAGTTAGATTAATTTTTACCAACATGATCCCTAAGTCTAGACAAGGTCCTAAAGTCATCTATGGCCAATTATCTTTTGTGATTGCCAAACACTTGGTGATGATGAATCTTGCACTTGATCTTCCATCTTCAAAGCTCTTGATTCAGTCTCCATCACTCCTTGAGTCTTGTATTCTTGCTTCAATCTTCCGAGGCAATGCTTCACCTAAGTCATGGAATTGACAAATAGGTGACTCATACTATGATTTGGAACTACAAAAGGAGGGTCTTATCTCAATCTTTTAGATTTGGGTCAAATGTTCAATATGATAGAATTAAATTGCCCAAAGTTCAAGGACTTGAGAGGAAAGGTCCGGATCAAAATTTTATATGCATCCCCAAGGGATAGGACCTTGTTCATGCCCTACATTGGTCCGAGAATTAAACATCATTGGAGTATCTCTAGACCAAATGTAGTTGAACTCAATCTTCATTAATGGGAGTTCAAACAACTCTTGTGTTGTGGCATGGCACATTTAACTCTTTCAAGCCTTGGTTGTACTCTTCCCGGCTATAGTACATATCATGCTTGATGACTTATACATGTATGGACTTTAGATTCCAAGTCCTACAGTGGTTTCTCAAATGTGTTATGGATTAGCAAAGTGGTTAACACCTTTGAACCATGGTTGGAATCACCTTTGTATTTTGTCTTTAATTCATGTTCTTATTTGATTGTTCGATTAAATATATGCAAGATACTTGTGTGGCATACATGCTTATGTTGGTAGAATCATGTTAATCATATGCCACATGGTTTTTAAAATCAAGAGGGAGATTTCAAAAGAAAAATGATTTAAAAGGAAAATTTTGTATTATGTTCTTTCGACACATCGTCAGAGTCGATGTATCGAGGTTTCGACCCATCGACATCGTCGATGTATCGTGTGTACATAGATGGTTTTCGTTTACAAAGCCCTCTTCTAATTTTCCATTGCTTCCGTGATTTTGAATTGGTGTATCTTTTATTCGAATGTGTATTTTACATCCAGGCTTGCACTTTATGCTTTAATATTGGATTGTATCTTGGTTCATCTCATTCCACATGTCAAATCATTTGTGTATTTTTAGGAATGAATGATTATTATGCATTGCCTCATGTTGAGAGTTCTCTTGGGAGCTAGAACAACACGATTGACCATAGAGGAGGAGGAGGAGGAGAGAGGGGGGGGGAATAGGTCAATCCAAATTCCTTGGTCCTTTATAAAATTAATGTGATTGATTAATTAAGTGTAGTGGATACAACAATCAAGTATGTGTGTGTTAATAAATGTGATTAAGTAATGAACACAAGAAATTAGCTCTAACACCACAAACATAAGGACACAAGATATACATTAGTATGGTTCGCCAACCTACATCCACTGTTAGGACTAGCTCAACCTTGAGCTAACTCCAAATTCACTAAGTAGGGACTTACACCCTCACAATTAGAGTAGGAATTCCACCTTATTCAATCGACTGAGAATTCCATCCACAACATGTGCTAGAGACGACACTCTAGAGTTTTTTATAGTGGTTCTGGAACCAAGCTTCCTTAATCCACTTCCAGGTTAAAGGTTTTACAAACAAATTAAAACCAAGAAGTATTTGCATTTGAAGCTCTTTCACACTGATGTGTACTTCTTGAAGATCCCACCAACTGAGTGCCGTCGCTCCTCTTTGTAGCCGTCGTATAGCAATCACAATCTCAGAGTAACAAGGAAACTGGTTTTAGGTTTCCTAGTTTATAACTTATATTTCTCTTTTCCTCACTTGCAAACTCAATCAATAGATTGGTTGTTTATGGCTTTTCCTCCTCTCTTTCTCACTTTCAAACACAATCAATAGATTGGTTATTTATGATTCTTCTCACAAGAGTGTTGATCGTTCCTTATGTGACACCCCGAAATTTTAAAATTTATGAAAATGAATTTTTAATAATTAATTGAGATTAAGGAGATTTAATTAAATATTTAAGAGAATTTAAGTGCGATTAAGGAGTGATTTAATTAAGCTATTAATTAATAATACTTAATGAAATTGATTTAATTAATGAAGATTAATTTAAAGAGGTGACGTGTCATGACATGTGTCCAACCACCCACCTCTTGGCAATTAATGAAGACCCAAACACACACTCCACCACCCACCTAACTTTTTGACTAAAAGGAAGAGATAGAAATGAGCTATCTCATCTCATTTCTCTCCTCCACCGATCCTCACCTTCCTCTTTCCTCATCTCTCTCCCTCTCTCACCCTCTCACCCTCTTCAATCGGTTCTCTCTCTCTCTCTCTCTCTCTCTCTCTCTCTCTCTCTCTCATCTCCTCCTCTTCCTCTACACCTAAAAAGGAAGAAGATAGAAGAAATAGAAGAAAAGAGGAGGGAATCATCTTCCCAACTCCACCCCACAAGAATTTCTTCTCCTCCATTAGAGAAGTTTGAGAAAGAAAAAGAAAAAGAGAATAAAAGAAAGGCAGGAAACTTAGAAAGCTCATTTAAAGATAAAATCTTTTTCCCTAAGCTTATTATTTATGTTTAATCTGAAATCTAAGGACGATTTGGAAACAACCTTAGACAATTTTTGGTTAAAATGATAGAATTTGGGGAAATTTGGGAATTTAAGGGTTTTTCCCCAAATTCGAATTTGATTTAAATCTATCAGTTAACTCATCAAATTGGAAATGCTAGCCTCCTAATATGTGACCAATTACATGGAGAAGTAATACAAATGATTAGGCTTGGAAATTAAGTCAAGTTAAGGAGATGGAATTTGGGGATTTAGGGGTTTTCCCCAAATTCATGGAATTTGATGTAAATCTATGAATTAACTCATCAAATTGGAAATACTATCCTCCTAATATGTGACCAAGTACATGGAAAAGTAATACAAATTATTAGACTTACAAATTAAGCCCAAGTTCATTCACAACAAAAACCCCCAATTCTAAGGTATGTGAAATTTACCATTATTGTGCTAAAATGATCCAATTGCATGCTTAGGAATACAATGCAAAATGATTATGAGTGGAAGAAATGGGAAAAACATGTACGAAATCTAAGAAGCTATGAGAAATCTAATATATCTAAGGTTAAGAAAATGTATTTTAGAATTTAGATTTTATCTAGAGTTAAGATTTGAAGTGGAAATTGGGGATTCTTAACCCTAAGCCTAAATAAGGTGTAATTTGAAAGAAAAACACAAGAAAAGGCTTATGGTCTTTATTTCTAGAACTAGTTGGAAATGAACTAAACTAAATTTGGGTTCAAGAAGCAAAGTAGAAGTAGTGAATTTTATTAAAGAATCTTATTAAGTTATTTATTAGAAGGTTATGATTTTTATACAAAATTATGCTTATGATGCATGGGATGAATGGAGAGATTGGAGGTGACCCCATTATTGGGCAAGGAAGTTCAAGACTCAACATCAACACTAGAAACTTGGAATCAAGTAGGTTTTCCTACTCTTATTGATGGACCATGGTGAATATGTATTTCTAGTTTGGAGTTCAATGTTTTGAGATTTGTTATATGTGTGTTTTAAACATGGAGTTTGATGTATATGTATTATCTTATTATGAAATGCAAATGGATTTAATATTAGCGATGGAGTTCTCATGCATATGAATCATGCATTTATGAGGGATGGGAATGCATGAGCATTACGAATATGGATCCTTATGAAAGGAATTGTACAAAATAGACCTTTGGGGGCGTCCATGTGACAAGATATGACATTAAGATGGGTTGCATGCTCCTGGGTGTGAGACCCGAAACCTGCGTAGGATTGTATGGGGTATAGCACTCCCCCGGTAGTCCCTAAATGCTAAGTATTGGGAAGTAGCTCCCATCCAGATGCCACTGGAAAGCTATGGACATAAGAGCCTAGTGATAAAACTATTGAATTGGGAAAGACAGACTTGCCAATGCATGGGGCATGAAAGGGATTGCATAGACTTCACCCATGGCATGTCATTCATGATTATTTTATATACTAAGTTGGAAAGTATGATTTGATATTTGGTTATGAGATGTATTATGATTTCGAGATGTTTATTACTTGGTATTTACACATGACTTTGATTTTGATTTGAAATTTCAAATGGGGATGGGAGATGTTTTTATGAAATGTGAATTCAATATAATAAGCACCTATCTTATATTATGATTTTGTATATGTCACATATTGGTACCAACACCGATGGAAATTCCTACTGGGCATTGACTAAGCCCACAAATTTTCTCCCTTCTTAGAATCTAATGCAGGAAGCGTTAAGGGCAATGAGGCTGGGCCAAATGCTAGTCAAGCATGATTGGAGACGAAAGGAAATGACAAAGTTTTGGAGAGTCACACATTTTGACATTTTGGAGATAGAAGACATTATCATTCTTTTTGCCTATATTTTGAGAACAGTATTTTTTATAGGAGTTATATGATTGGAAGTTTAATTGATGATGTATAAATTCCTAGATGATGATGCTAGACTTCTTTGTTATTTGACATTTAACTTATATGGGATTAATATACTTTGCTTTGGATTGATAATGATTATCACTCAAATGTATCAAATACTATGTATATGCTTCTGCAGGTTTATGTTAGTGTGTTGCAAAAGTTAAAATGGACTACATCCATGCACACACACTAGTTGGGTCAGTCGAGGGTCGGGTCTTCTGACTCGGACTTGACCCGCGTCGTGGAGCTATGTCTCTCTCTCTCTCTTTCTCATTAAATACCACTCTGATCCTAGTGGGAGAGGGAGGGATGCTACACCTTAGAGTATTTAACTCTTTTCAGCTCACAAAAAATGGTAAAATGATCACCCAACACTCATATTTATAGAGGAGTTTTAACGATTTTTCTGACTATCCAGAATCGACAGGTCGGTGGCACCGATGGATCGGTGTTCATATTTATTACCGTTCAACCACGACCGTTACGGATTAAATGCACTCCCAATGACTTTATTACTTCCCGATCGATAGGTCGGTGTCGCCGATGGATCGACAGATATGGCACCAAGGGGTTGGTCCATACGAGAGGCTCGGTCTGGGGCAACACCATGCTGACAGAGTTTCATATCCCGAAACTTGTCTACCCAGAACAACATGTCGCCCTTTGCCGAGGGGTTGGTCCTGATACTCTTGATCGGTCTTGCTCTACCGATATGTCTGTTTCTTCGAGAGCGTATTTGAGTTCACAGTCCAAAACTCACAAGTCTTTTATCGACGAGTCGTTAACCACGAGGGGTCGCTCAAGTTTATCACCGAAGGGTCGGTGCATACGAGACTCTCGGTTACAGGCATACCTAGAATGAGAGTTCTTTGATCCAGAACCTCTATCAAACTAGCCAACTAGTCCTTGACCACTATGGGTCGATCTTGTCTCCACCGAGGGGTCAGTGAGAACGACTGGTCTAGTTGACAGTGAACTTAATTCATATTTCCAAGTTCGCTTCTATTTTACTATCCAACTTCCTCTCTAGGCTTGTTATGTTCATTACCAACATATGCAACTACGCCTAGTAATAGTTTTTTCTTAGGTGTGGGTTCCACCTAAGGTCATCTATGGCCATAATACCTTTTTGTGATTGCCATTATGATGAGCTTTGAACTTGGTGGAGCATGATCTTCTTTCTTGATCATCTTGAGTCTTGAAGCTTCTTAGCGAGTGTTTTTTCCCAAGTCATGGAATTGACAAACAGGGGCTCGGCAAAGCCGAGGCGCTAACACATGTTTTGTGCATGCTCATATATTTCTTCATCTCTAAACTCAATGTGGTAAAATCTTATTTGTGAGATGATCATGTGCACATATAAAGTGTAACAATCCGTCCCGCTACGGGCACGTTAAAACTGATACGGATTCCTAAAACCGTTCCAATACAATTTCGGGTACCCTTTTTTTTTTTGGAAGTACTGCACCCGTAACCCGCACTAGTCATAGCAATCCACTAATAAACCAAAAAACCGTAAGCATCAATTACAAATTTCAAATGATGGCATCAACCCATTATTACATTCATCCGGCTCAGTGAAAAGTACATATATCTCAAATACATTAACAGGTCCTCAAATATAAAATGAAACCAAGACAAGTACAAAGCTGCAACTCTACGCCCAATGTTCGATTGAGGGTCCCGCCGGCCCTGCCTCTATGAAGTACCTATGAGGCAAGGGGTGAGCTCTACGTGCCCAGTGAGGGTAAGACACGCACCATATAACCAAGCATACACAGCATATAATCATGTGAACACAACAATGTCTAAGATGTCTACATGCATGACCATACAACGTATGCCCTTCCCCTAACACAGGATCCATGTCAGTCGGGTCTCTAGAACATCCTCTAACCAACGCAATGCAACCCCCTTGTGTACCCAACCGCAACAGTCCACCCCTCTACGGGTACGCAGACTGATTCTCAGTCAGATCGGGGTCTCTAGTCCTCAACTAGACCTATGGCCCTCTCATGACAACCCGCACGCATACCATGACGAACCCAAGAGTCGGACTCACTAGGGTCCCAAACTGATTACCATACGGGAGTAACCACCTCACCAGTCTTCAACAAACTGCCAACCAGACTCATCTATGGTTTCATCAACCGAGCACCAGAATCTCGATAGTCAAACCTATAATCTCGGACCCCAAAGTCACAACCATGGGCAAACACACTACCACATCACACCACAGGCTCTCCCCACCATATAGGTGTCCTAGCCTGGAACATCTCATCACATCACATCATCCCTCGACCAATGAGCGGGCGAGCACATCCTCAGCCTACTCGGTCATCAGGGGAATCACAAACCATACCAGCGGGAGCTGCCCCTCACCGCATCATCCCTCGACCTATGACCAGGCGAGCACCTCCTCCGCCTACTCGGTCATCTAAGGATCACAAACTATGCCAGCGGGAGCTGTCCCTCACCGCTCCGTCCCTCGACCTAGACGAGCACCTCCTCCGTCTATCCGGTCATCCGGGGACCACAAGGCATACTGACGGGAGCTGTCCCTCACCGCATCATCCCTCGACCTATGACCAGGCGAGCACCTCCTCAGCCTACTCAGTCATCTAGGGATCACAAACTATGTCAGCGGGAGCTGTCCCTCACCGCTCCGTCCCTCGACCTAGGCGAGCACCTCCTCAGCCTATCCGGTCATCCGGGGGATCACAAGGCATACTGGCGGGAGCTGTCCCTCACAGCATCATCCCTCGACCTATGACCAGGCGAGCACCTCCTCAGCCTACTCGATCATCTAGGGGTCACAAACTATGCCAGCGGGAGCTGTCTCTCACCGCTCCGTCCCTCGTCCTAGGCGAGCACCTCCTCAGCCTATCCGGTCATCCGGGGACCACAAGTCAACATCCCGCCCTCTGGTCTCCAAGCGGGCGAACCACTCAACCCATTAGACCACTGGGGACATCTCACCCGTCACGTACTCGGGTAGTATAACAACCAGGTCCTCCAAGTCTGCCTAGGGTCAACCAACACGCAACCCAATGGCTTCCCTGAAGATTCCATAACTGCCTCATCACTAGTCCCGACCGAGACTCCTGGGCGCCTCGTTCTCTAACCCAGACGACGCCTCACCCACAAGCGTGTTTGAAGACCACTAGCGGTACGCCTAACAGCTCAACTCGTAGTAGGGGGAAACACCTCCATCATCTATTGATCCATAACCAAACTATGTTATCTAGTATGGTTTCTCATAAGCTCTCAACCCTAACCACCCGCAAGCTAGGGGGGGTCTCTAAATCCTTATGTTACCTAGTACACATGTCCCCACCGACATTCCATTTACACTAGCTACATGCATACAAGGTTATCTCTACGCATGCCGTCAATATGACACATCACAACATAATTAAGTATATACATCATCATCTATCACATGCTACACATTAACATTCAGATATGGTATTAATCATGGCATGTTCCATACGAGCATAGAAAGTGGTATCATCTACTATCTACTGCACGCAATTCTAAAGCATGTTGATTAAACTATTAATCACATACATGGCAAGTTATCACACGTCAACCAATCATGTTATCATACCATCAACAACTCATGACATCTGATAAACTATTCATAGGTGCTTCATGAGCAATGGGTACAAATACACCCAGATGAGACCCCTGCCACATAATGGTATCAACAGTTCCCTTGCCAAGTGGCTTATAATACCGGGGGACCCCATTCGCCGCATTTTGTACCCACACATCTGATAGAGTAGTAATATGCATAAATGCATGCTAAAAGAGGTGATAAGTTCCCTCACCGGTGTGTGCTTTCGAAATTCGATCGATGAAAACTAGTCGAAGGATTGAAGGAAGTAATGCACGGGCTGGAACGAGCTGAAGAAGATCCAAAAATACTCCAGGAATGAACTCCAAAACACGCTGGAAGAGGACTTGCAACGGGCTTGGGCCAGGCCTAGTACTGGGCCTGGGTCGGGCCGAGCTGCTGGATCGGGCCTGGGCTGGGCCGAGCTGCTGGATCGGGCCGAAAAGGCGAGTTGGGCCCTCAAGGCTGGGCTCAACTCGAACTGGGCTTGGGTCAGATTGAACGGGTCTGTCGGGCCTGAGAAAGGGGCAAAGGGTTTGGGGATTAGGGTTTCTGGATGGGGAAGAGAGGAAGAGAAAGAGAGAGAGAAGGATGATGGCGGCGGCGGCGGCGAAGCTCAAGGTGGCTGAGAAAACCGACGGCTGGAGGTCTGGCCAGATCTGAACCGACGGCTGGAGGTCCGACCAGATCTGTACGGGGGCGAAGGGGGGCGATCCGCAGCAAGGAGAAGGAGAACCGGATAGGGAGGGGAGAGGTCGAGAGAAGGAGAGAGAGAGAGAGACGGCGGCGGCGCCTTGGGGAAGGAGAAAAGAAGAGCAAGGTGCGGCGGCGATGGAGAGGGTGAGAAGGATGGGGTGCGGCGGCGACGACGGTTTTAGGGTTTCAAGCGAAAAGGGAAGAGAAGAGAGGGGAAGGAGAGAAAGAATAAATGAGAAGAAGCAGGTGGGTTGGCTACGGCAGGCAATGTAGCTATGCGCTACAGTGCTGCCGTAAATGAGACTTTAAGGGAGGGGGTTAGGTTTAGGGTTTGGTTTTTTTTTTTTTTAATATAAAAAACTTAAATTTTCCAAAATTAAATAAATAAATTAAAACTCATTAAAAATCAAACGTCGAACATCGAGGAAGATAACGTGTGATTTTCAAATTTTTTTACATGGTAAAATATTCAATGGTTCAAAATTACCAAAGTGCCCTTCGAGTGTCCGAACTCAAAATCGGGCAAACCAGGACCCAACACGGGCCCACACTATCCCCACCGCTACAAAGACCCCAAAACCCCTAAATATCGGGTCGGGTCATTACAACACTACCCCCTTTAAGGAATTTCGTCCTCAAAATTCACCTTAAGCTCAAATCTCGTAAGAAAAATCTAGGTAAAAACTACCTCTGCACAACTGGAACTCACCCTCAAACCACTTTCCTCACCACAAAAGATGATGCCACAATACGTGATCCACTGAAACACCCTGCCACTAATCACCATGAACAGCCGAACAACTTGGATAATAGTGTCCACCACTATCGAAACCAAAGACTTCCACCTGACCAATTTCATTAGCTCAAAAGCCCTTCTAACCATACATGGTTCCCATAGAATTGCATCAAGGTCTTCACCCAACACGGGGGGATTTCTATTCAGTCGGTCACAAAGTACCTCGCACAGAACTTCCAAAACGCCAATCGGCCGATACTATCGTACTCGAGCTCTATCAAGAACCAGCAATCCTCCTAACTCGCCTCATAACTCAGGGCGCAAAACATAAGACATGTCCTCTGAAATCTGCATGGTTTGTCCTGGACGGATGTCTATCCACAGATAGTCTGCCGAGCTAAAACACAACTGAGCATACAACTCTCTCTGTAACACTGCCTGATCTGATGGGTAGAACTTAAATCTCGATCTGACACTGTCGTCTCGGCATCTCGCATAGGCTAACCCTTTACTCAACGTAAATCTGTCCAAAAGCTTCAAGAAGTCAGTCAATCCTCACTCGAAGGAGATGGGTGAGTTCTGCCGATCTATCAACCACTAGCCCTTGATGAAAAAGGAGTCGAAGTGTCTCCACATGGCACCGTTCAAGCCGAGCTACCACCAACCTGCTCCGGAGAAGTCAAGTCGCCATTAGGTCTCACAGTTTAGATGTCTGGTCCACCAGAACACATCACAAAATTCCATAGTCTAACTGTCTCCGTACTTGAATGTTGATTCTCCTAGGGTTCTGCCACCCGAAACTGACTGAATAATTGCGTTGCATAGACTGGCCGCTAAAGTCTCCGCACCTGATCGACAATCACTCCATGAACTTCATCTATCACGTCCGCTTCATGCTCAATCCTTCCTGAACAAACAAGTGCTCATAACCACGGTGATGGGGGATACTTAGAACCTTTCTCAACAATGGATATCTCCAATCCGAGCAAAACACCATCAACGTCCATCCCTAGCTATTAGTGGAAAGTTATACTCATCAATATCAAGTCGTCTCGAATCAGAAACAACCAATTAACCATCCTGTATCAACACACACCCATTATCATCTCTAGAAACATCACAATGAGCTGCACGTCCACGGTCTTTTCTCTACCTCTAATACGATCATCACTATAATGGTCGTCTACTTCCACTCAATAAAAATTGTCTCACTGATATCGTACCAAGAGTTAACCGTTTTCTCTAACCAATCTAACTGTAAGCACGATCACCTGGAGTAATCTGAATAAACTGCCAGACACAACCTCAGCCCCATCCTGACAAACCTGTCGCACTACCTGCCGAAACCACATTGCCAGACAGCTACGTCTATGGGGTCAAGACTCGCACCCGACAAGATCTCGAATGAAAACATGTCCTTAAGAAGCAACATGGGTCCTTTCAGCTGTCTCAACTAGTAAACCTCACTCCATTCTGAAACTCTGCTCAATCGTCGACCACTAGCACAAAATCTCAACAAGTCACTGTTCTTCTTGGCCAACAAAGTCGGTGCGCCCCAAACGAAATACATGGACGAACGGGCCACACCGACTCTGGCCCACAAATCAAGCCTCTAAGTTCAACACCCCTGCCTGAAGGAAAATCCATGCCTCAACAAAACACCTCCAACTATCATCAATCATAGTGTGCTATCTATAAACAGGCGCAATATCTGCCACTTACCCCAACGGAGACGAGATAAACAGGGGGTCTCCACCCCCTCTACTCCCAAACTTAAACCACAGTGAAGCTCAAATTCACTGAAGAAGGGACGTATCTGAATTAGGCCAAATCTTGAAACCATATACAAAGGAGTACTATCACCTCACTCGCATCGGCAAGATGTATCAACCCAAACGGGGTGTTGCTGCCACACTCAGATTACAGCACTGAAGTCGTACTCTAGTCAAATACTCTGACTTCCCGCTAGCCAGATACTTCGGGTCTTCCCCATACACAAATTGATAACGGAGAGAGACCATCTGCTCACCAACACTTAGTTCTCCAAGGTCTCTATCACAGGTCGGGGAATTTCTAAGGTCTCGGGGTTATCATCCTCAGTACGGTTTCCCCTACTCTAGCAAGTACTCATTCTCACCACCACTCAATCCACAAAATGAAAGTCTGACCAAGCTCAATATCAGACGAGAACCCAAAGCAAAAATACATCTCTAGTACTCAAGCTTAAGGGTCACCCTATCAGACTTACCACAACAACTTAGGGAGGTCAAAACACCACTATGGAAATAGGTTCAATCTACCCATACAAGGGATGAACTTAATCTCTGGTCACCATCTCACACACCTCTGACCCATGGACAGTCCGAGAGTTGAACCTTGCTCTGATACCAACTGTAACGACCCGTCCCGCTACGGGCACGTTAAAACTGATGCAGATTCCTAAAACCGTTGCAATACAATTTCGGGTACCCTTTTTTTTTTTTTTTTGGAAGTACCGCACCCGTAACCCGCACTAGTCATAGCAATCCACTAATAAACCAAAAAACCATAAGCATCAATTATAAATTTCAAATGATGGCATCAACCCATTATTACATTCATCCGGCTCAGTGAAAAGTACATATATCTCAAATACATTAACAGGTCCTCAAATATAAAATGAAACCAAGACAAGTACAAAGCTGCAACTCTACGCCCAATGTTCGATTGAGGGTCCCGCCGGCCCTGCCTCTATGAAGTACCTGTGAGGCAAGGGGTGAGCTCTACGTGCCCAGTGAGGGTAACACACGCACCATATATCACCAAGCATACACAGCATATAATCATGTGAACACAACAATGTCTAAGATGTCTACATGCATGACCATACAACGTATGCCCTTCCCCTAACACAGGATCCATGTCAGTCGGGTCTCTAGAACATCCTCTAACCAACGCAATGCAACCCCCTTGTGTACCCAACCGCAACAGTCCACCCCTCTACGGGTACGCAGACTGATTCTCAGTCAGATCGGGGTCTCTAGTCCTCAACTAGACCTATGGCCCTCTCATGACAACCCGCACGCATACCATGACGAACCCAAGAGTCGGACTCACTAGGGTCCCAAACTGATTACCATACGGGAGTAACCACCTCACCAGTCTTCAACAAACTGCCAACCAGACTCATCTATGGTTTCATCAACCGAGCACCAGAATCTCGATAGTCAAACCTATAATCTCGGACCCCAAAGTCACAACCATGGGCAAACACACTACCACATCACACCACAGGCTCTCCCCACCATATAGGTGTCCTAGCCTGGAACATCTCATCACATCACATCATCCCTCGACCAATGAGCGGGCGAGCACATCCTCAGCCTACTCGGTCATCAGGGGAATCACAAACCATACCAGCGGGAGCTGCCCCTCACCGCATCATCCCTCGACCTATGACCAGGCGAGCACCTCCTCCGCCTACTCGGTCATCTAAGGATCACAAACTATGCCAGCGGGAGCTGTCCCTCACCGCTCCGTCCCTCGACCTAGACGAGCACCTCCTCCGCCTATCTGGTCATCCGGGGACCACAAGGCATACTGACGGGAGCTGTCCCTCACCGCATCATCCCTCGACCTATGACCAGGCGAGCACCTCCTCAGCCTACTCGGTCATCTAGGGATCACAAACTATGTCAGCGGGAGCTGTCCCTCACCGCTCCGTCCCTCGACCTAGGCGAGCACCTCCTCAGCCTATCCGGTCATCCGGGGGATCACAAGGCATACTGACGGGAGCTGTCCCTCACCGCATCATCCCTCGACCTATGACCAGGCGAGCACCTCCTCAGCCTGCTCGGTCATCTAGGGATCACAAACTATGCCAGCGGGAGCTGTCCCTCACCGCTCCGTCCCTCGACCTAGGCGAGCACCTCCTCAGCCTATCCGGTCATCCGGGGACCACAAGTCAACATCCCGCCCTCTGGTCTCCACGCGGGCGAACCACTCAACCCATTAGACCACTGGAGATGTCTCACCCGTCACGTACTCGGGTAGTATAACAACCAGGTCCTCCAAGTATGCCTAGGATCAACCAACACGCAACCCAATGGCTTCCCTGAAGATTCCATGACTGCCTCATCACTGGTCCCGACCGAGACTCCTGGGCGCCTCGTTCTCTAACCCAGACGACGCCTCACCCACAAGCGTGTCTGAGGACCACTAGTGGTAGGCCTAACAGCTCAACCCGTAGTAGGGGGAAACACCTCCGTCATCTATTGATCCATAACCAAACTATGTTTCCTGGTATGGTTTCTCATAACCTCTCAACCCTAACCACCCACAAGCTATGGGGGGTCTCTAAATCCGTATGTTGCCTAGTACACATGTCCCCACCGACATTCCATTTACACTAGCTACATGCATACAAGGTTATCTCTACGCATGCCGTCAATATGACACATCACAACATAATTAAGTATATACATCATCATCTATCACATGCTACACATTAACATTCAGATATGGTATCAATCATGGCATGTTCCATACGAGCATAGAAAGTGGTATCATCTACTATCTACTGCACGCAATTCTAAAGCATGTTGATTAAACTATTAATCACATACATGGCAAGTTATCACACGTCAACCAATCATGTTATCATGACATCAACAACTCATGACATCTGATAAACTATTCATAGGTGCTTCATGAGCAATGGGTACAAATACACCTAGATGAGACCCCTGCCACATAATGGTATCAACAATTCCCTTGCCGAGTGGCTTATAATACCGGGGGACCCCATTCGCCGCATTTTGTACCCACACATCTGATAGAGTAGTAATATGCATAAATGCATGCTAAAAGAGGTGATAAGTTCCCTCACCGGTGTGTGCTTTCGAAATTCGATCGATGAAAACGGGTCGAAGGATTGAAGGAAGTAATGCACTGGCTGGAACGAGCTGAAGAAGATCCAAAAATACTCCAGGAATGAACTCCAAAACACGCTGGAAGAGGACTTACAACGGGCCTGGGCCAGGCCTAGTACTGGGCCTGGGTCGGGCCAAGCTGCTGGATCGGGCCTGAGCTGGGCCGAGCTGCTGGATCGGGCCTGGGCTGGGTCGAGCTGTTGGATCGGGCCCTCAAGGCTGGGCTCAACTCGAACTGGGCTTGGGTCGGATTGAACGGGTCTGTCGGGCCTGAGAAAGGGGCAAAGGGTTTGGGGATTAGGGTTTCTGGATGGGGAAGAGAGGAAGAGAAAGAGAGAGAGAAGGATGATGATGGCGGCGGCGGCGGCGGCGGCGGCGGTGAAGCTCAAGGTGGCTGAGAAAACCGACGGCTGGAGGTCTGGCCAGATCTGAACCGACGGCTGGAGGTCCAACCAGATCTGCACGGGGGCTAAGGGGGGCGATCCGCAGCAAGGAGAAGGAGAACAGGATAGGGAGGGGAGAGGTCGAGAGAAGGAGAGAGAGAGAGAGAGAGACGACGGCGGCACCTTGGGGAAGGAGAAAAGAAGAGCAAGGTGCGGCGGCGATGGAGAGGGTGAGAAGGATGGGTGCGGCGGCGACGACGGTTTTAGGGTTTCCAGCTAAAAGGGAAGAGAAGAGAGGGGAAGGAGAGAAAGAATAAATGAGAAGAAGCAGGTGGGTTGGCTGCGGCGGCACTGTAGCTATGTGCTACAGTGCTGCCGAAAATGAGACTTTAAGGGAGGGGGTTAGGTTTAGGTTTGGTTTTTTTTTTTTTTTTAATATAAAAAACTTAAATTTTCCAAAATTAAATAAATAAATTAAAACTCATTAAAAATCAAACGTCGAACATCGACGAAGATAACGTGTGATTTTCAATTTTTTTTACATGGTAAAATATTCAATGGTTCAAAATTACCAAAGTGCCCTTCGAGTGTCCGAACTCAAAATCGGGTAAACCAGGACCCAACACGGGCCCACACTATCCCCACCGCTACAAAGACCCCAAAACCCCGAAATATCGGGTCGGGTCATTACATAAAGTGTTGGTTCATTCCAAGTTCCAAAATTTGTAAATCTCTTGTGGAATGAACATTGCTCCACACTTGTGAATGGTATTGTTGATCCAAATGTGATCAAAAGTTTATATTGGTAATCCATTCATGTACCATTCTATTCTATGTTTTGAATCTCATTGGAGTATTCATGAATGAGTGGTAAAAATGTTTATAAGCATGGGAGCAAAAATGATTTTGGACAAACACTTGTATGTTATACATGGAGATCATTTCTCATGCACTATTCCTTGATTTAAATTGGTATATTTTGGTGCATTTGAAAATGTTTTTGCAATTGCTTGTGATTATTAGCATGTGCGTTCTTAATTACTTGAATCATAACTTTCTAATGCCATATTTTATTCATACTTCATTTCCATGCAGTTTGATTGGTATATATCTTGTGAAATGAATGTGTGTTGTGTGCTTGGTTGTCATTCCTATATTCTCTTTATTGGCAAATATTATGGGGAATGAATGTGGTTCATAAGCATCATGTTTTGCTAAACCTAATAATGCCTTATGACATCACACATCGGCAATGATTTTTCAAATGGTAAACTAAAAATGCCCAAGATTATTGGAGTGGTTTGAATAAAATATTTTAGATGGACTCTCAAAGGTACATTGATCCAAAATCCAATCAATTTGTGCAAGTGTTTATAATTTGGTTGAATCATCAAATGACACAAATTGGTGTGTGAATGTATGGACATTCATTGGCATTCAAAGCTGGATTGTCAAGCTTGTTGCCTTGTGGACCTACATGCATCACAAGCACACTCTCTCGCATCCCTCAAATTGCCAAAATCTTATAGGGATGTGTTTACGTTGTTTCCATGTCTTAGTAATTCACTATCTTGGAAAATCATTTTGGACATTGGAAATGTGTTTTAGAGAAATGCTCAAATAAGGAAAATTTATCCTTCTCCAAAATTAGTTTTATGCACCTATGTTGTGACTTTCATCTTTTAAAGGTGAATCTTAGAACCAAATGGATTTTGGTAGTGAAAGCCAACATGATTAAGTGGTCCAAATGTTAATGGAGTTGGTGCATTGTAGTAACACCCCATCCCGATATGGGCGTTGGACGTAGAGTTGCAGCTTTGTACTTTGTCATAGTTCCATTTTGTAATTGAGGGTTTGTTGACGTATTTGAGATATATGTACTTTTCATTGAGTTGGATAAATGTAATAATGGGATGATGCTATCATTTGTAATTATGATTGATGCTTATGGTTTTTGGTTTATTGGTGGATTGCTATGATTGGTGTGGGTTGCGGGAGCGGCGTCTCCCATTTTTAAAAAAAAAAAGATACCCGAAATTGTATTGGATCTATTTTAGGAGTCTATATCAGTTTTAACGTGCCCGTAGTGGGACGGGTCATTACAATTGTGCTCTCAAAAATTTAAGCAATGGAGAGCATGCCTTGGAAAGTTTATGGGAAGAGATGAGCCTTCATATTCCATGTGCATAATGGATTTCCAAGGATATGATGTTTGTTCATTCATAGATCTCTTTATTAGTATATGATATGTTGAGTGAACTTGGTTTTCTTTGATGCATATATGCTTGTATTGGTAAATATTTTTGCATCATCTCTATTTTCATGAACTATATGCTCAAATTGATGTATAATCTATTTGGTTCATGATGTGTTCCACTCATATGTTTTTATCATAGAATATTTTTTTTGAATGTTTTTTCCTCTTCTTGCATGCATAACTTATGTTTTCATAAATGGTATAATTCTTGAAAATGCATATGGCCCTTGCCCCTCTTCTCCATCTCCGCTTAGTCCAACAATTGTGACTTGTTGAAGCACACTAAATGTGGTATATTTGTGCTTAATACCCTTTGTCAATTTATGACAAAAAGGGGAGAAATATTAGAAACTTGATGTAAGCTTTGGAGAAGAATTTGGAATATTTAAAGCCAGCTTAAGTTAAGGGGGAGAAAAATTGAAGCCTTAAATAAGCTTAGAAGGAGGAGACTTTAAGATTAAGGGGGAGATTAATCATTCACTGAGGGGGAGGAAAGTTAAGATATTAGTCCATGCATTAACGGGGAGAAGTATTGTTTTTATTGGACTAATGTTTGAAGGAGAGACCTATGCTTCCACCTAGTTTGCATTGTTTGTATGTACAGGATCATAATGGAGCTTATAAGCTAAACAAGATGAAGGTCGCATCTCGAAGCATAGTCTAAAATTTTTGCCATTTGAATATGTACTTTAATTGGTTGTGTCATTTGTATTCAAATGTATGTATATTGGGTTGGGTAAGTCATCGAGTCTGTATTCATTAGTTTTTAGGTGTTTTGTCATGGAAATTGACAAAAGGGAAGATTGTTAGTGTCCCGGCTTATCGAATCACCTATTTGTCAATTTCATGACTTAGGTGAAACATTGTCTCGGAAGGTTGAAGACAATGAAACAAGACTCAAGTGATGAAGATTGAATCAAGAGCTTTGAAGATGGAAGATCAAGTGCAAGATTCATCATCACCAAATGTATGGCAATCACAAAAGGTAATTGGCATAGATGACTTTAGGTGGAACCCACACCCTTAGTGGACCTTGCCTAGGCTTAGTAGAAGATGTTGGTAATAACATTCACAAGCCTCAGTGCACCCTGGATAGTCACATAACCAAATGGGATAATATTGGAAAAATGACAAACTGTCAGGTCGAGTCATCGAGTCCACCGACCTATCGGTGAGACAGGACAGACCAGTCAAGATCTTCGACATGACGACTGGATTGACAAAGGTTCTGGAATGAACACACTGTCATTCGAGGTTGCCATCAGTTCAGTGTATCGAGTTCACCGACCCCTCGGTGAAATACATGATCGAGTTATCGAGGTCACCGATACATTGACTGGTTTATGACAGTCTCTGGAAAAAACAAACTATAAAATTCGGGTGCTCTCTGTTAAGGGAGATAGACCCGTCACAGCACTGACACATCGATGAGGAAATATAGACCCATCGGTGCACACGACATATCAACCTAGGTTGTGTGAATTCTGGAACTTAGAACTCAGGGGTACTCTCAAAACAGACGCATCGATGTAATAGACTAATCAAGAGTACCAGGACTGACCCATCAATGGTACCGACATGTCGGTCTGGGTTTGACAAGTTTCTGGACTTGAAACTCTGTCTGCATGGTTTTGCCTCAAGTCGATACAATCGACAAGATCGACATATCGAACATAAGTCATGTCGACCCATCTAAGAGACTGACCCATTGGTTGTGACTGTTTTTTATCCGTTTGAGTTGCAATTAATGCGCAACGGTCACTTTACAACGACACTTTGCCTGCACCGACGCATCGACCACACGGACCCATCGGTGACTTAGAGTTGCGATTTTTGTGTTTGCCTATATATTTTCCAAACCTTGGAGAGTTTGGTTGGACACTTGGAGAGAGCTTTGAATAGGAAAATCCAAAGGCATTCCCAGAGATCCCACCTCCTCTCTATCCACTATACTTAGGTGAATCATTTGAAATCCAATCATCTTGATTGAGATCAAGAGAGAGAGAGAGAGAGAGAGAGAAACCAAGCCTAGGATCAACTTATAAATCCATATCCTAACAACCTCCCATAGATTGTGATTGCTCATACTCGGTGCATCTTCCTCATAGAACGACATCACATTGGGAGATTCTTCAGACGCACACATCTACATCAAGAAAGCTCAACAAGGCAAGTGCTTCTAATTTGATTTTAATTTTCTAAATCATCTTGTGAAGTGGATTAAAGCATGGTGCTTAAACCACTATAAAAATAGAGGGATAATGACGTAAATCGGGATAGGTCAAACCTTTCAAAATCTTAGGAATTTGGTGAAATTCACAATCAATTGAGTTAAGTGGAATTCCTACTTTATTTGTGAGGGTGTAATTCCCCACATAGTGAATTAGGATAGCCCTAGGTTGGGTGAGTCCATCTGTGGATGTAGGAGGGTTTAATCCCAACCACTATAAATATGGTGTTATGGGTGTTTGGTCTTTGCTTGTGTGATTGATCTATAATTGTGCACTCTTGTTATCACACAACACATCTTGATTAATTTGTTGCAAATATTTAAATTAATCAAGTAAATTTTTAAAGGACTAACATTTGGTGATTAACATATTCACTCCCTCTACGTCAATTTTGGACTATGTTCCACCACACCGAGAACTTTCACCTATTTTTCTTACATTTAGAGAAATTCATTTTTAGAGCCCCTCACTAAATCGTTTCATTTCTAAACTTCATTGGAGTTAATAAAAATGAGAAATTGATTGTTTTGATACCTTCTATGTGAAAATCCTGCTAAGATTTGACTCCGTTTGAAAAGGCTGACGCAAACGCGGGAAAACCTGAATGTCTCAGTTGCTGGACGTTGGAAGAAGAAGAAAACGATGATTTTTTTTCTTCCTTCCTCCCTCCTCCCCTACTTAAATAACCGCGGGAAAGAAACATCCACCACCCATGTCACATAGCTACTTCTATGTAGCTTCAATATAATTTTAAGATTTTATTATTATATTTTTTTACTATTTACTTTCTAGTCCTTCTTCACAATCGGTATCACAGAGGTCCCTCTAAATTGATCCAACCAGTCCAAAAGCTTGGGTATTGAAAACTAATAATGCCATTGAAATCTAGAGAGGAATACACGACGAAAACCCAATGATTTAGTCAGAAATCACGATTTTAATCAAATTTCCATAATTTTATTGAATATTTTGGAAAAATTCTGACTTCACAGTCAAGTTAAGTAAATTCGTATGATAAAAACATTCTAAAGCTCCATAGGATTTTGATGTAAAAAACCACTCCATCCAAGTGAGAAGGTGTTTTGGGTTAAAACGATAATCCAGATTTAACATCGTAAATTGTGTCTTACACTCAAATTTTCAAAGATATGAAAACATGAGAAGATTGGTTATAATACAGATTAAGTATTGAACTTCTCTGTATATTTTTTTGACTTTTTCTTCATTGTTAAATTGGGACTTAATCAAGTGGGTAATTTGGTGCATTTAATGCTCATTCAAACGGTCATCTCTTGGCATTAAATGCAAATAAACAATTAGAAATTTGAAAACTCTATATATACATGTCTTTATGTGGATTTAACTCTCTTCAACCATTGAGATTAAAAGAGAAGTTATTACATCAATCCTCAAGCTCAATATTCCCAAAACAAGCTCAATATTCCCAAAACTTGCATATCAATCACTGAGTAATATCTATTCTATACCTTTGAGTAACTCTTAGTGTGAGCAAATTTATATATCTTGAGAGTTATTCATGAGGTACGACTTGTATTCATCATATTGTATTTGAGAGAAGACTTTGAAGGATTGGGCTAAACCTGTGAAGATAGAAGAGGGGCTTATACTTCAAATTTGAAGGGAGGTGCATTGAAGGAAGGTGCAAAATGTTTCCTCTCCACATGTAAGGAGAAGTGATTAGTGGGTTTAATTCTCAGGCGAAGTCTTGGGGCAAGGATGTAGGCAGGAAACAGAACCTCGTTAAAATTTCAGTTCAATCTCTCCATTTCTCTTATCTCCTCTTGTTGCTTGTGCTTTAATTTGGTTGTGTATCTAATTTGTGTAATTGATGAAATCTCGAAAAGTTTGCATTAATTCAATTCATCCCCTTCTTCAGTCAATTTCTAGGCAACACACTTTTATTCCCATCAAAAAGGTATATGCAATAATTGTGTCAAAGAATCAATTTTGTTATAAGCTAATAGCTTTACCATTTAAGTGATTCTCTTTATCCATAATTGTTTTCAGTATCTTTCTGCTTCAAACACATTATGAGAAGACATCTTGCAGTAGAGATTGTTTTCGCTTCAATTGAATAGAAGAGATCTAAGACTTAGATTGATTCAGCTCCATTATAAAAGCTTTAGATTTTCAAAGAGGGAGGCTTCATTTGATACCAGGGAGGTTTATGAGTGCTTTTCGAGTTTGACACTATCAAGTGTGTATGTTCATGTTTGAGGTTGTACTTAGAACAAGGTTTTTTTTTTTTTTTCTGTCTCTTGTAATATGTCAAAACAAAGTGTAATTCTTGGTTTTTGATAAATGAAATCTGGCATAGGCTTTTTTTTTTTGCATTTGATTTCTCATTTTATGCATGCTATAGTCCACGTTTTATTGATTCCATTTGCATTTATGTCTGTGTGTGTGTTTTTATCAATTTTGAATCAGAAAGAACACCACTAAGATTCAAAACCAATCATCTTCGACAATGACTAAGACTGTTAAAGATTTGTCGCAATAAGTCACTAGTAAACCCCCTTACGACATTGCAGTCTTGTTTACCATTGTATTCACTTGCTTGGAATTGTTTTCTTTTCTCGATTGTCCTGTTTTTTCTTTATTTTCTTAACTATGTTTTCCGACAAAATATTTTCTTTGGGAATTACTGGTGTTAATTTCAAACATAAATTCAAACAATGAATCTAAAATATCAATTTAGGAATAATAATTTGCACAAAAAAATTAAATGTAAAATTAAGTTCAACTAGAAAAAAGGAATATAAAATTTGACAAAAGAAAGTAAAATATTTCAACTGGAATTACATTCTATTGAGCGTTCACGGCGTGTTTACATTATAAAAGTTAACAAAAATAACTACTTCTGCTTACAAAAAATAATCAACAATCAAATGCAATTTAAAATTCTAATATTAGAATTTTGAATTTAAAAGAATAAAAAGAGCTGCTCAAATTAAAATTTACTAGTTTAATTGTCAATAGAGTACGAATAAATTGATTATTGCTAAAATAGTAAAATATATTAAAATTAATGGAGGCTATAACGAATATTTAGACTCAAAATATTGTATATAAGCCTCCTGTATCTTAAAAGCTGTAAACTTTTAATAGAGAAATCTCTAATTTTTTACATTAAAAAAAGTAAAATCTCTAATTTTTTAAATAAAAATCACTGCTCTCAAAATTCTGTAAGGAAAACCCATTACGTACTGACGGTCACTCGCTTGCTTGTTCATTTATATCCCCTACTCATCTAAGTTTTGATTCTTCGTTTCTTCGCGCAATTTCAAGCGTTGAAGATTGGTTTCGAAATGTCCCATACAGCATCTGCAAGAAAACACGGCGGTGGAGATCAGTCCGACAGCAATTCCACCCAAAAGGCATCGCACGCTAAGACGGGACGAGTTACAGAAGACGGAGACAAAAAGGTGCGATTTTCTCCACTTCCGTTCGAATGATTCCTAGGCATCTCTTTTGAGAATTTCGTCGAACACTTTACATGCGTAGCTTCGATATTTTAATTGCTGCAATAAATCATAGCTTCCCCTTTCCAACAATGCTCATGCATGAAAATGAAAACTCTGCACCATATCCAAAACCAGCTACTTTGGCACCCGATGTCCACCTCTCCCGAAACCCTAGTCCCTCTATACTCTTCTTCTCCTACCTTTGTGGCAACTCGAAGACGACCTTAACCTCTTCTTTCGAACGCCTAATTCCAACTTATTCCTCCATATTGAAAATGCATCTTGTACAAAGAAATGTCCAGAAAGGGTGGCCTGTGTTTTGAAGGACTTGACCACTGCTTGTCTCTTGAAGGAGGCAAACAAATCCATTCATATATTTTCGACATGGCATGGGGTTCACAAACCCTTTTTTGAGGTTTTATGCAAATGTGAAGAGATATTGCAGACATATAGCACATTTTATTTTTGATGAAATTCCCAATTTCATGGTATGAATGATCTGTTGGTATGTGACATTTATGTTTTTTTGAAATGGGTATGTGACATTTCTGTTGGTTATGAAGATGTTTGTTTATTAATTGCTTAGGGAAATGAACAAGGTTAGGGTGGTTACAATGAGTTTACTGTGATTGGTGTCATCTCATTATGAAATCCTTTTGCCTGTGCTGTTGTTTGATCTTGCAAGAGACAGCTCATGCGTTTAGTAAAAGAATGACACTAAGCTAGATAATTAGCTTTGTAATGCACTCATACATATGGCATCTAATAGTTTGTCTTTAAAGTGTGGGAACTGTTTCAGGCAAGGCCTGACATGATAATAAAATTGATGAGTTTAGTGGTTGCTGAGTTAGTTATCTACTCTCTTTCTCCAAGTTGAAGCCCAATTGCCGATTAGCATCTGCAGAACAATACTACTTGTGGAGTATGTGTGACCGTCGAGTTAGTTATCTAGTCTTGCTGATGAAACCAAGTTGTAGCCAAACTATGTGAATTTTATAGTTATAGGTGTTTAATTTGTCTACGTCCACTGCTAATTAGATTTTGAGAATAATACCACTCGTGGAGTAGGAGTAAGTGCAGGATCGAACTATCAATGGAGCATTACATGTGCATGGTCGGTTCATTCTATTGAGCTCGCTATAAAGAAAAACATTAGCATTTGTTGAAGATATGCATACTTTGCTAAATTCTAAAATTTGGAGGGCCTTTGTGGATTTCATGATCAAAGCTCTGTAGGAAATATGAGAGATTGTTGACAAGCAATTGCTTAATGCAAAGAAAAGAAAATCATGTGTTTTTCCAAACTTCTATTTGTCGATTTCTCATTGGGTTTAGTTATCTATCCTTTGTTAAAGTTATTATAATTCATCAAATGTACATTGAGAGTATTTATGATGTAACTGTTCAATTCACAGATCAACAAAATAAAAACAAAAACCACAAAATATCCCAGTGGTGGTCTCTCAAGTTTCCGGTAAAGAATTCCCTCCTCTCCCTTCTCCCGTCATTCATGCCAGGACAATGGAATAACCTAAATAGCTATATGCAAGCAAGATCATGAACATGAAGACATGCCAAAGCAGAAAGAATATATCAAGAAGCAACAAATAATAACAAATGAAAGCAAATAACACACTCACATGCATTTGAACATCCAAGAGAAGACTTTATATGAATCCAAGGCCTTTTCTTGCAACCCTAAATTAGATATCCTCTAACAACAATTCATAGGTAGGCCAAGATCTAACCCTAGATGATGCAAGCATTGGATGTGACAAACCCGATGATGGCCCGATTAAGACCTGACTTGTCAAAATCAAGGAATTGACCCGTTGAATTGAAGATCAGACCGATGGTGGCAAGAGAGGGCCCATTGTGAACTCCACGTCCTCACCAACTCAGCACTATGTGGTCCTCACCTTTGATTTCAAAATAAAAAAATAATAATATGTAAAATAAGTAGCAATAACGTGTGGCCTAAGTCAAAATTAGAAGAGTCCCAAATGGAAGATTTGATTGGTCGTTAGCTCTATTTACAGTTGGAATCAAAGTTGTCAAAATCGAATCGTATCATGAATCGTTCTATGGGTGTAAATCGTGAATCGTCAGATTCATAATATTTTTTCTAACATTATTATTTATATTATTATTACATATAACATGACAGAATAATAAGATTATTTTTCAATTTCTCATAATATATAAGCAAATTATGCGAATATAAGACAAAATGCACCCATACAAAGTTAAATAAAAATGCAATATATATATATATAGTAATGATAAATTTATGGAATCAACAAATAAATCAAATAATTTTCTTTTAAAATGTGAAAGCATATTTTTTAGTTTTTTTTTAATTTTTTTTTAAAAATAGATACAAAAATTTGAAAAGAAAAATAAATAGAAGAGAGATTTTTAATAAAAACAAAAAAAGATATTAGAAATTAAAAATCTAAAAACAGTACCCCAAAAAAAATCAACAAATAAATTGAAGACATTTAAATAAATTTTATTTGCATTCAACAAATAATTTAAGAAAAAATAAAAAATAAAGACTTTTTTTTTAATAGATATAAAATTGGAAAAAAAATAAAAGAGATGTCTTTTAATTAAATGGAAAACGATTCTAAAATTTAAAAAAATATAAAAATAGTGTATTAAATTATAAAAGATCCACACGAAACTAAAGAGAGTAGGAAAGTAAAAGTTAAAAGGGCCTGGCGTGTAAATGACTGTCAAACGAAGGAGGGTTGTCTGATGGAGTAAACCCTAAATGGACTCTACGACTTATGCTTATAACCTAAAGGCTGAAAGTTAGGAAAGAAATACCTAATGAAAAACCATAAGCAACGGCGGAAACCAAGAAGTTGCGAAAGATAGTTGGTTAGGAAAGAAATACCTAATGAAAAACCATAAGCAACGGCGGAAACCAAGAAGTTGCGAAAGATAGTTGCGAAAGATATGAGCAACGAAAAACCAAGCAGGCGGCGGAAATTAGACGTGGAGAAAAGAAGAAAAAAAAGAAAAACGAAGAAGAAAAGAAAAGAAAATAAAAAAAAGAATGAAGAGCAGAAGAAAAGAAAGGGAAAAGGTGAAGAAGAAAAAAAAGGTATGTTTTCCAAAACCAAACTCGTCTTTCCCTCTCTTCCTTTCATGTCTTCCACTGAATCGCACGATACAACAATTCGTTGAGTTGAATCGTACGATTTGCCAGTAAACCAAAAAATTGTGCGATTTTTAGGCTATACGGATTTAAGATGTGATTTGAATTGTTGGATCTTCCGAGTCGAGTAGACTCGTGACTTGTACGATTTTGACAACCTTTTGGAATTAATGGGTGAAAAGATGGCATATTCTATACGTAAACGACTAAATGGAGCTGACTGGGAAACTGGAAGGCAGCCACACTCCCACTGCCGTGCTTTCTGTAGACAGATTTAGAAAAATCTCGAGAATCTCTCTGCCTTTCTTGCAGTATCCATGAAACCGTGTCTGATCTGAAAGATCAGTGGAACACCACTGTTAAACAACTAGAGAAGAGATGAGAAAGAACATGAAAAGATAAGAAGGATTAGGTGAGAATCAAGAAGAGAAAATAAAGCAAAATGAAGAAATAAGGTGAAATCTAAAGATAAAGAAGAATGAAGATAAAAGGGGAAGAAGTTTCTGTTTCCAGCAAGAGTCTTGGGCAGCAAAGCAATTCCAGCCATAGGGAAAGAAAGATCGAGAGATGACAGATAAGAAGGCCGATGGAGAAAATCAAAATTGACTGGGTTTTGATATTTGGTACTTTATTTTTTAAATTTATTTTCCTTTTTATTGTTATTTCAATAAAGCCTATAAATATATGAGGCCAAGCATTATAAAAACAGACTTTGAATTATTATTGAATTTGAAGGAAGAGCTGAGGCTTTCTTTTATCCATCTCTCCCGAAGTCGGTGAGTCTATATATTCTTTTGAAATTAATTTGTTTATGTGTTTGAATTAGATTTAATTAAGGTATTTAATTATTTGTATGGTGAATGTGTTGTTCATGTCTTGCGATTGTTAAAGCTTAATTAAATTTGAATTCTACATTCAAATTAAATTCATTAGAAGTTCTTTGAGTGATCCCGTTTGAGAACTCGAGAACACAAGGTTTCTTCGTTGAAGTCTTTGATGCGGCTGTAAAATCCCAAGTCTAAAAGTTCATATGCAGCTTGGCCTGCATCAGGTGGTCATCAGAGCTTGGATCCTTTACCGACCTATCGGGTAGGGACCATTTTTGTTTCGGTTGAGCACTCTCTTTTCTGATGAGACAAGATTTTACCAATGCCAAAGGGTAAAATGAAATGCATTCAGGAAGTCATGACAGACACACCGGAAGCCCGTCAGATTTCAAAGTTGACCCGTTGGATGGACGAGGTGACCCGCTCCAATGCAGAGTTAACCTGAAGGTTGGAGGAGTCTAACATAGAGAATGCTAGACTGCAAGCAAGGCGAGAGTCTTCTCCAGGTATTCTCTTCTTCTTCTTCTTCCTCTTTCTTCTCTTTTGTTTTCTTCTTAACTTTCTGGAACCCCAAAATCCACCCCATCAGTTTCGCCCTTCCATAAACTGTCTTTTTCTTGCTGCCGTACATCCCTTTAAACCCCCCAGATTTGCCTTAAACCCAAAACTCCCATCTACTTTTTCGTTTCTCCATCCTAACCCAATCTGGGTTTTCGAACTGCCCCAAAACCCCTTCCTAACATTTCGTCCCTCCCACAGAGTCCCTAAATTGCATCTGTCCTGTGTTTCCAGCCCCATCTTAGCCTTCCCAATTCTGTCCCAAAACCTATTTGACTTTCCTATATCCAAATACAGTCTAAACAGCCCACCAAACTGCTGTCCTAACCTTTTGGACCCTTCTTAATCCTCACATAGCCACTACGACCTGTCCTTAACATCGTTAGAATTCTCTTCCCTGTTTTTCCATCTCCTTTTCCAGCCCCTTCGCTGCCGTATACCTCTCTTAAGCCCTTATTGAACAACCCCTTTACTGCTGTTCTGAACCTTTCTTAGGCCTTTCCTTGCTCACAGATATCCCATACGGTCTTAAATACTTGCTTATATTGAACCTCAAGAATTTCTGTGATTATTTGTGGCTTATTTATGTTGTTCATTGCAATTATTCTTTTACCTTTAATTTCATCCCTCCTAATATTTAGGAAACCAAATTTAGGCATTTAGGGTCACTCTATTAGTTTATCCTGCATCAGGATAGGAAAATGATTCACTTTTTCAAGTGGTCTGAGGTCACTGAGGCTAAGTGGTTTGGGGGTAGTTCCTTTAGGAATAAGGAATCAAGCATTGTTTTGTAAATGGAGTTTGGAGATTTGGTAGAGAGGACGCTTTGGAGGAAAGTGTTAATTGCAAGGTATGGTTCAAAAGATGGGGGGTGGAATTTAGGGAATAAAGTTAAAAAGGAAGGCTCTCTTGTAGTTAGGGCTTGGTTAAGGATTGGAAAGGGGCAACAATAGGTGGGTAGTCTCTTCAAGGAGCAGTTGAGAATGCTTGTTGGAAGAGGTGATAAAACCTCTTTTTTAGAATTTTTTTTTGGGCAAATCGGTGGATTGGGGAGAGACTTTTGAAAGATGTCTGTCCCAGGCTTTATAGGATCGATAGGGATAGACAGGCTAAGGTTCAAGATTGCTATGTTGTGGAGGGGGAATTCTTAGATGGGAGGTAGCTTTCAGAAGGAATCTTGGGACTTTTGAACAGAGTATTTTAGAGGAGTTAAGGACATTATTGGGAGATTTTCCAATCTTTAAACGCATCTGGAAAAGTGATTCATTGGGTTTGTCCTTGTGAAGGCAGGGGTTAACTTGGCACTCAAAGAAGAATCTTCAGGGTCTAGGTTGTTGAAAGTAATATTGGAAAAAAAGGAAAATAATGAAAAGAGGAAATGATTGGGAGAGATGAATCACTCTTTTTAATATATTGTATTATTTAAATGATAAGAGATTACAAGTATATATAATGTACAAGGAGCCAATCACTGTGGCTAAACATAGAAAAAAAATAAAAGAATGATTAGTAACATCAATTTCAATATATCACTAAGTTGACTTTCCAGAATAGTCTTATTCTGGTCAACTATGACCAGAGGTGGGTCCCACATGATGTGGTGGGTCCCACAACACTCCCTCTCAAGTTGGTTCGAAGATTTAGTGTAAGCCCAGTTTGCATAGAGCTTGATCGAGTTGGGTATGTGACACGGCTTTGGTAAGCTTATCTGCAAGTTGTCCTTGGATTTGAGATAAGGAGTGGTGATTCGACCGTTAGAAATGTATTGTCGAAGGAAGTGACAATCAACTTCAATATGCTTAGTTCCTTCATGAAAGGCATGGTTGGAGGATATGTTGATGGCAGCTTGGTTGTCACATAATATGATCAATGGATTCGACAGGGGCAAGGCGTAAATCGGAGAGGAATTGTCGAAACTAAAGTAACTCAGATGCAGTATTGGCCATGGCACAATATTTTGCTTCAACACTAGATCGAGCAACAACGTTCTACTTCTTGCTCCGTCAGGAAACTAAGTGGGATCCCAAGAAGACAGTATCTAGAGGTAGAGTGTTGGTCGTCAAAAGATCCAGCCCAATCAACATCTAAATAACCACGAACTGGTAAGTGAGACTGTCGTGCATAGAACAACCCTCGTCCAGGATGAGCCTTAAGATACCGAGAATGCAAAAGACAACATAAAAATGAGTATCACGAGGGGCATGCATGTACTGATTGACCACACCAACTTCATAATAAATCTGTCTGAGTGATAGTAAGATAAATCAGTTTTTCAACTAATCTCTGATAGAAGGTAGGATCATCAAGAAAGGTCCCATCTAAAGCAGATAGATTTGTGTTAACATCCAAAGAAGTGTCAGCAAGCTTACATCCATAGTTCCCGGCATCCTGTAATAGATTGAGAGCATACTTTCGTTGAGAAAGAGAAAGTCCTGTAAGGGAACGAGCTACCTCAATCCCAAGAAAGTAGTGGAGAGGCCCTAGATCTTTAATATCAAAAGTGCGTTGTAAACAGGCTTTGAATGAAAAAACTGGCTGCATCATTATTACTAGTAAGGACAATATCGTTAACATATACCACAAGAATAATTACCACTGAGACTATAGAGACACTGAATGATCTGCCTTACACCAAGAAAACCCATATGGCAACAAAGCACTGCTGAATTTACCAAACCAGGCCCGTTGAGATTGTTTGAGCCCATAGATAGCTTTCTTGAGTCTGCATACAGAATGTCTCTCCCCCTGTCTGATAAATCCAAGAGGGGGGAGTATGTAAACTTCTTCCTGTAAATCACCATGTAGAAAGACACTTTTCACATCCAATTGATGAAGGGGCTAGTCACGAGTGGTAGCAATAGAAATCAATACTTGAACAGAGGTAATCTTGGCGATGGGAGAGAAGGTTACCTGATAATTAACTCCATCTGTCTGTGTGAAGCCTTTGGCAACCAAACGAGCCTTATATCTGACAATGGACCTGTCAGGATGATGCTTTAAAGCAAATACCCATTTGCATCCAACTAGAGTATTTTTTGGAGGAAGAGGAACCATCTCCTAGGTATTATTCTTCTCAAGGGCTGCCAATACCTCTTCCATTGAGGCTTTCCAAGAGGGATCACGAAGAGCAGTGTCAATCTTCTTTGGAATTTTAGTGTTGTCCAAGGCTATAAGAAAACTTTTGTAGGAAGGAGAAACAACATGATAGGTCACAAAATGATCAATGGGATGATCGGTACAAGCACACTTACTTTTTTGAAGAGCAATGGGAAGATCAAGGTCAGTTATGGATTGATCTGGGCCACTGCTAGATGAATGAGGGGGGTCAACTGCAGTTGAAGGCATAGGTTGCCTGCGGTGATACACCAAAAGGGGCTTGGCTGGACTTGAAAGACCAATATTTGTAGGGAGAAGAGGAAGAACATGAGAAAAAGGAGGAGGGGAATCTGAACAAAAGTAAGGGACTTTTTAAAAAACGTGGCATCCATGGATACATGTCTTACCAGTGAGGGGAACAAGACACTTATAGCCTTTATGGAAGGGAGAGTATCCCAAAAAGACACATCTCATAGCCCAGGGAGACAGTTTATCACCAGAAAATTGGTGAGCAAAACAAACACACCCAAAGACATGCAAGGGAAGAGAAGGGACTGGTCTGTGCAAGGATATAAGGTCAAGAGGAGATTTAACTGTAGAACTCGGGATGTCATGTGGTTAATGAGGTAACAAGGGGTTAAAACAACTTCAAGCTGATATGACTTGGGTATGCATGGTAAAAAGAAGGGAACGGGTAGCTCAAGAAGGTGACGATTTTTCCGTTCAGCTACACCATTTTGTTGAGGTGTAGATGGACAAGAAAGTTGAGACTCTATACCGTGGTCTTGAAAAAATTAGATAAAAGAGTGTGGCAAATGTTCTCCCCCATTATCACTACGCAAAATTTGAATTTTACTAGAAAATTGGTTTTGAACCCAGTGATAAAAGGTGCGAAAGTGATCAGAGACCTCCGTCTTGTGTTTCAAAATATATATCCAAGGCATTCAAGAATAGTCATCAATGAAGGTAACTGTTAGTGCCCCGGCTTTGCCGAGTCCCTAAGTTTGTCAAGTCCATGACTCTGGAAGAAACACTTGTTAGAAGCTTGGAGACTCAAGATGATCAAGATTGAAGATCATGCTCCAACGGATCAAAGCTCAGCATTATGGCAATCACAAAAACAGGTATTTGGCCATAGATGACTTTAGGTGACACCCACACCTTAGAGATGACTATCCCTAGGCTTAGTTGCATATGTTGGTAATGGACATAATAAGCCTAAAAAGGAAGCTTGACAGTGAATTGGAAGCGAATTTGGAAATATGAATTAAGTTCACTGTCAGCTCAACCAGTCATTCTCACCAACCCTTCGGTGGAGACAGGATCGACCCATCGTGGTCATAGACTGGTCGGTCAAATTGGTAGAGGTTTTGAGTCATAGAACTGCCATTCTGGATGAGCCTCTGATCTATAGTCTCGTATGCATCGACCCCTCGGTGATGAACCTAACGACTCTTCGTGGACAACGACTCGTCGATGAAAAACTTGTGAGTTATGGACTTTGAACTCAAGTGGGCTATCGAGAAAACAGACATCTCGGTATTTCAAGACCGATCGAGAGCACTAGGACGGACCCCTCGGTAAAGGGCGACAGGTCGTTCTGGACAGGACACGTTTCGGGACATGAAACTCTGTCTGCATGGTGTTGTCCCAGATCGAGACCCTCGTATGGATCGACCTCTCGGTGCCATGACTATCAACCCATCAGTGACATCGACCTATTGACCGAGAGTTAATTATGCCGTTGGGAGTGCATTTATGTGCAATGGCAGAGTGGTTGAACGATAATAAATATGAACACCTTCCCATCGGTGCCCCCGACCTGTCGGTACTGGACAGTTTGAAAAACTGTGTTACCTCTATAAATATGAGTGTTGTGTGATCATTTAATCATCTTCGTTGAACTGAGAAAATTCACACACTCTAAGGAACGATCAACTCTCTTGTGCCTACACCTGAGAATCATATACAACCAATCTATTGATTGATTTAGAGAAAGAGAGGAGAAAAGAAAAGATACCAACTATGATCTAATCAGTTTTCCAGTTACCATGAGATTGTGATTGCTCAACGACGGCTATAAGGTAGAGCGTCGGGATTAAACTCGGGCACACATTGGGTGGATCTTTGAGAAGCACACATCTTCGAGAAAGAGCGACAAAGGCAAATGCTTCTTGGTTTTAACTTTGTTTTAAAACTTTTATCTTGTTAAAGGGGATTAAGAAGGCTTAACTTCGGAACCACTATAAAAAATCTAGAGTGTCGTCTCTGGCACACGTGGTGGGTGGAATTCTCAGTTAAATCAAATAGGTGGAATTCCTACTTTACATGTGGAGGGTGAAATTCTCAGCCAATTGAGTAAGGTGGAATTCCTACTCTAATTGTAAGGGTGTTAGTCCCCACTTAGCGACTTTGGGGATAGTTCAATGTTGAACTAGTCCTAACAGTGGATGTAGGTTGGCTAACCGAACCGCTCTATATCTTGTGTCCTTTTGTTTGTGGTGCTAGAATCAATTTCTTGTGTTGATTGCATAATCACTTTTGCTAACACACACACACTTGATTGAAGTATTCGCTGCACTTTAATTAATCAATCAAGGAATTTTAAAAGGAGCAACGTTTTTAAGATTGACCTATTCACCCCCCCTCTAGGGTCAATCGTGTTCTAGCACCAAGGGAGAACTTTCAATTGGTATTAGAGCCAAGTTCTCTTTAGAAGGATTTAACCATCCGAGTTGATCCAACCTAGAACATCATGGGAGACAGTCGTGCAATATCCAAACCCCTTTACTTCGATGGAACAAACTATGCCTCATGGAAGGCCAAAATGAGAAGTTTCTTTGTTTCCATAGATTCATCGGTATGGGATATTGTAAAGACTGGATGGCAGGAACCTATGGAAGAGAAGATGATAGCATCCACCTCAACCATCTTTATGGCACCCAAACCTTTTCTCTTGGACATCTGATCGCAAAGCCATGAATGCCCTTAACTGTGCAGTATCTGATAGCGAGTACATGCGAATTATAACCTGTGGAACTCCAAATGAGGCATGAGATGTTCTTGAAAGAACTCATGAAGGCCCCTCAATAGTTAAGAGGTCTAAACTTCAAATCCTCCAAAATCAATTATACGATTAAAATGAGGGAAGATGAAGTAATCTTTCAAAAAAAAAAAAAAAATGAGGGAGGATGAAGTCTTCATGGATTTTTTTTCCAAGATAAGCTACATTGTGAATCAAATGTATGCTCTAGGTGAAGGGATACCCGAGGACAAGGTATGTACCAAAATTGTCCGGAATCTTGCAGAAAGATTCAAGCCCAAGGTTATGGCTATGGAAGATAACAGAGATGTTTCTCTAATGAATATCGATGAATTGGTTGGTTCACTACAAACCTATGAACTACACTTTGAATAAGCAAAGGACAAATCCATTGCCTTGAAATCTTCCTTAAAACAAAAGAAAATAAAAGAAAAAGACGATTTTTCAGAAGATGAGTTCTCAAGTGATGAAATGGTAATGTTTGCCAAAAAGTTTTATAAAAACTTTGTTAAAAGAAACAACTTGAGAAGAATGGGAAAAGAGTGAATCAAGTAAAGATACCCTAAAAGGCAAGAAGAAATTAGAGGGAAAGGGAAGGAGATAGAGGTTGCTAAGGAGCAAACTTGTTATAATTGTGGAGGGAGATGACACTTCATGAACGAATGTCCCTCAGATAAAATTAAAAAGGCTATGAATGTGGGTGAGACACATGTGGAAACCTCTGAATTAGAGAGTGATTCCGATAAAGAGACTTAAAGAAAAGTTGATGTATCAAAAAGTCTCATAGCCTCGATCATTGGTAATCAAGAAAATCCCACGGTTGTAACGGAGGATGATGAGAGTGAAGATGATTAAAATCTTCAAGCTTCCTAAAGTGCCCTGTTCCTTGAAAGTGAGAGGTTGGCAAAGAAATTAGACAAGGTTAAAAATGAAAACCTGAACCTCTCTGACAATGAAAACTCAAAACTAAAAGTGAGTAATAAAAACCTTCAAAAAGAGAAGTATTCACTGCAAGGATGTTGAGAATCTGTGGCATCACAATCTTCTTGAAGAGGATGTTAAAAAATTATCTTTGGAAGTTGAGGAATTAAAAATTCATAAAGAAAAATTCGAAGATAAGTTTACCCAAGGAGATGAAAGGCTTAAAAGACTCCTTTGGTAAACAATATGGTGATAAGTCTGGTCTTGGTGCCTCATCCACCAAATAACCTATGAACCATGGGGTGTTTGGAAAAACAAGTGTCTCTCACCCTTCAACGGGAAAGTGTTATTTCTATCATAAGGTTGAGCATTTCAAAAGAAATTGCTACCATTGGAAGAGACACTTGGAAAGGCAAACACAAGCTAAAAGGCATAATCCAGTAAATCCTATGCCTAAAAGACATCTACCAACACTTAACCTTAAAGGAAACCCAATGAAGGTGGACACAAGACAAGACTCTTTGTTGAGACACCTGAATCATGTCTTAAAAGAGTTGAAGGATCCCAAGTTTGGTCATTAAAGGTACGATCATAAGGGTGTGTATGCAACACCAAATGCCACAATCTTTGTATCCAGGAGATAGACCACCATTCATGTTTTGTTTTGGTTTAAGATTCACTTCCATATCTTGGACTCACAAGAGACCATGTGAGTTCACATAGCAGAAAAGTGTTGTGACATGAGGAGAGAAAAATTGGCTAACTACAAGTCTATAATGTACTCTTCCTGGCTATAGTACATATTCTACTTAGAAAGCCATTGAAAGTATTTTGAACTTTGATGTGTTTTGGAATATAAATTTTAATCTTGTGCATGCTTTAATGATTTGATGAATTATTTTTGGCATATCGTTTTTTATCATATTGGAATAGATCTGTGTATGCCGTGCTTAAAATAGGATTTCATCAAGTTGCACAAATCAGGGATGATTGCTCTGCTATCTAAACCTCTCGGTATAGTCGACACGTCGGTGTAACAGACATGTCGGTACTGTGCTAAATCAAGCAGTGTAGAAAAGGGCGAAAATTGTCGAAAGGTTCGACCTGTCGATGGAAACGACATGTCAGTGAGACAAAATGTTTAAATTAAAAGGGATCCTTTCTGCGAAAACGACAATTCATTCGAATTTGTCGTTTCCTCTTCCACGGAGGTCTGGTGATCTCCCTTTCGCCTCCTGTGCCCTAGACCAGTCGATGCGACCTCTCAGAGTGATTTCTCGCTGGAAAACGATAGGGTTTTTGTTCCTCGTCTCTAGAAACCTAAACATCACGGTTTTAGTGATTTCCTTGGATCAGTTTAGGCTCAATCTTCACCTCATCCACCTCCAAGCCATTGTTTGAGGACCTTCTCGGGGAAAAACCATGCCCAGAAAGACGGCAGCCCAGTCATGCCCTCAGACCTTTGAAAAATGAGGAGAAACTAGTCAATATGGTTTGATGTGTGTATTGCTGTGTTTGAATGCCTTCTATCTCTTGTCTATGGTTAACATGGTTTTTGTTAAATAGACTAACATGTATGTTTGAATGAGTTGGTTTTGTATTGGCATGTTAGGGAGATATGGATCGGGCTCTGATGTTGCATACATCCTTGGAGCTTGGGGGAACACAAAATATATGTTGTTTAGCACCTATCACTGGTCATGACAGTGCAGGGAGGAAGATTGATGCAAGCTTGAAAGAAAGTTTGGAAAAAAATAAACTTAGAGATAGCTAAGTTTATGGGGAGTTAAGTTAAAGAAGCTAAAAAAGATAGCTTGGAGAATGGAGGAGAAGACTCCAAAAAGGGAAGCTAGGTAAATTAGCTTGCCCCCATTGGGAGAACACCTTTAAGACATCACATCTCTTAAAAGGGGAAGAAGAAGAAAAATAGTAATGCAAATGCAATTTGCATTATATTGTGAGGGAGATCAATGCTTGAATGCATGAGAAGCATGCATTGATAAATGGAAAGATTAAATGAGTTGGAAGTGAAATCCTGGGAGCACTAAATGCAAGAAGCATAGGGGAGTGCTTGAAATCCCATTTCTTCAAAATGAAAGAAAAATCGATGTCTGCCTATTATACCTTTGTCAATTGTATGATAAAATGGGGGAGAAATTAGTAGAAGTTGTTAGACATCAAAGTCAATTAAGAGGAGTAATTGGTAAGATTGGAAGAAGCCAAGGGACATAGGAATGCCTATGCTTAGAGTTTGGGAAATCAAACTCAAGAAGATTGGGGGAGAAAATCTTCTCAAACGCTGTTAGCTTATAGAAGCTATGGGTAGTGTTGGTGGCTAGGAAATCATGGTGTTGGGGGGAGCATGAATACAAATATAGTTTAGTCCATGGATGCATATTTATGTTTTGGACTAACCCCTGTAATGATTTTCTATTCTTGTTTGCTTATGTGCTTGAACAGGAAAACATGAAATGAAGCAAGCTGAAAAAGAATATGCGAAGATTATAGTCTTGTTTTCTTGTTTTTCCATTTGAATATGTACATGTAATCAGTGTAACATTTTTTTATTCAAATGAGATGTAATAAGGGTGGGCTTGTAATTGAGTTAGCTTCTACATTTTTGCCATGAAATTGATAAAGGGGGAGATTGCTAGTGTCCCAACTTTGCCGAGTCTCTAAATTTGTCAATTTTATTACTCGGGAAGAAACACTTGTTAGAAGCTTGAAGACTGAAGATGATCAAGATTGAAGATTATGCTCCACCGGATCAAAGCTCAGCATTATGGCAATCACAAAAACGGGTATTTGGCCATAGATGACTTTAGGTGGCACCTACACCTTAGATAGGGCCATACCTAGGCTTAGTTCCATATGTCGGTAATGGACATAATAAGCCTAGAGAGGAAACTTGACAGTGAATTGGAAGCGAACTTGGAAATATGAATTAAGTTTACTGTCAGCTCGACCAGTCGTTCTCATCGATCCCTCGGTGGAGACAGGATCGACCCATCGTGGTCATAGACTTGTCGGCCAGATTGACAGGTTCTGGGTCATAGAATTGTCATTTTGGGTAAGCCTCTGATCGAGAGTCTCGTAAGCACCGACTTCTCAGTGATGAACTTAACGACCCCCTGTGGTAAACGACTCGTTGATGAAACACTTATGAGTATTGGACTTTGAACTCTAGTGGGCTCTCGAGAAAACAAACATCTCGGTATTTCAAGACCGATCGAGAGCATCAGGACCGACCCCTCTGTAAAGGGCGATAGATCGTTCTGGACAGGACAAGTTTCAGGACTTGGAACTTTGTCAGCATGGTGTTGCCCCAAATCGAGCCTATCGTGTGGACCAACCTCTCGATGTCATAACTGTAGACCCATTGACGACACCGACCTGTCGACTGGAAAGTAATTATACTGTTGAAAGTGCAATTAATGTGCAACGGTCGGGTAGTTGAATGTTAATAAATATGAACACCGAGCCATCGGTGCCACCGACCTGTCGGTATTGGACAGTTTAAAACCGTGAAGACTCCTCTATATATATGAGTGCTGTGTGATAATTTAATGATCTTCCTTGAACTGAGAAGAGTCAACACACTCTAAGGAACGATCACTCTTTTGTGCCTACACCTGAGACTCATAAACAACCAATTTATTGATTGAGTTTGAAAAAGAGAGAGAAGAGGAAAGAAAATATATAAACAAGGAAAGTTTTGGTAAAACCAGTTTTCTTGTCACCCTGAGATTGCGATTGCTATACGACGGCTACAAGAGGGAGCGTCGACACACATTGGATGGATCTTCAAGAAGCACACATCAACGAGAAAGAGCTTCAAGGCAAGTGCTTTTTGGTTTTAATTTTTATTTAAAACCTTTGTCCCGAAAGTGGATTAAGGAGAATTGGCTCTGGCACAGCGGTGGGTGGAATTCCCAGCCAATTGAGTGAGGTGAAATTCTTACTCTAATTGTGAGAGTGTAAGTCCCCACTTAGTGAATATGGGGATAGTTCAAAGTTGAGCGAGTCCTAACACTGGATGTAGGTTGGCTAACCGAACCACTATAAATCTCGTGTCCTTGTGATTGTGGTGTTAGAGTTAATTTCTCTTTTTGATTGCTTAATCACATTTGCTACCACACCCACACTTGATTGTTGTATCCGCTGCACTTAATTAATCAATCAAATAATTTTGAAAGGACTAACGATTGTTAGATTGACCTATTCACCTCTCTAGAGTCAATCGTGTTCTAGCTCCCAAGGGAACTTTTAGTTAAAATCCTTGGCGTGGTTAGGAGCTGCTCCTCCACGAGTACGTACATGTGTTTGGTGTGATCTTAAGGGGAAAACTCTTACTAGGATGTTGTTAAATCATAGGGGTCTGTTGAATTAGGATGATGACCTGTCATGTATTTATGTGGTAATTAGGAGGAGGATATCAATCACTTGTTTGGCAGGTCTTCGGTAGCAAGATTCCTTTGGATTAGATTTGTTGAGCTGAATATGTGTCTCTTGGTTTTTTGGAAACTCTTGTAGGGGTATTTCAAAGAGCAGGAACCAAAGTAGTCAAGGTGCAAAGTGCACTTAAAGCGCAAAGGGGTTTTGGGGTTTAAAACACAAAGCACACTGTCAAGCACGGGCTATTTTATTCTAGGAGTATTTTTTTAATTTGAAAATATATTGTATTTATTTAATTTGTGTAATTGTGTATTTATAATATCAATATAGACATAACGTAATTATATGCAACTATTTCAAAGATAATATTCATTATCAACTATCAAAGTGAAATACACAATACAAACAGAAGGCATGCAAATGCAATAGCAAAGTATATGATATAAGAAGTGTAGTACATGGCCCTAAAATATATTTAGAAGGAAAAAAAGTAAAAGTAGAAAAAAGACAGTGGTAGAGAAGAAGACGAAGAAAATAATTTGTAATTGCCATCGCTGCTGCTGCTGCTTTGTCGTTGCTGCCGCTGCTACTATTGTGCCGTCGCCAATTGCCGCTCACTGCTGTTGTCTCCGCCTTATTGTTGTTGTCACCGCCTTATTGCCGCTGTTGTTGTTGCAATTGCTGTCGTTCTCCTCTTCCAAGCTCAAAACAGGTTTCCTAAAAATCTCTAGATTCTTCTAACCCTCTTTTTAACTAATGAGTTTTAGATATTATGATTTAGTCCAAACAAAATTTATCTTTGTTAATTAATAAAATCAAGTACAAAAAGAGCAAAAATTAAAAACTATGCTTTTTTATCAAGGTGTAAAGCACAAAAAGTGCACGTTTTTAAATAAAAGTGCGCTGCTTTGCTCGCCTAATTCATGTTTAAACACTAGTTTCTCCCAGCATGTTGTTTAGTGCCTAGGCGCGCTTTTGACTGTTGTGGCTAGAACATTAAGAAATTTGAGATTAAAAAGAAAGTGGCTTGGTACACTATCCCCATTGTTATTCTTTGGTCGATATGGAAGGAGTGAAATTTGAAGATTTTAGATAACAAATCGAAAGGCGTGTGGAGTGTTTGAAATTGCTAAATGGAGATGCATGGTTGTCGGTTAGCAAGGAATTCATAGTTGCTCCATATCAGACTATAATAGATCGTGGGAGGTTGCTTGGGAAGTAGGCCTCGAGTCAAGGGCAAGAGGGTGTCTGTCTCCCTCTCTGTCTGGTGTCTATAAATTTAATGTGGATGGGATAACGAGGGGGTAAACCAGGACTAGTAGAGATGGGAGGCATTTTATGCAATTCAGAACATTTGACCTCTGTTTTCTTCTTGGATCCGGTAGTTGTTAGAGATTCAAATGAGTTAGAGGTATTGGGGATGAAGTGAGCCTTGGTTCTTTGGGCGAGTTTTGGGTAAGGGAAGTTAATAATTGAGAGGGGTTCGACGAATGTAGGCGAGTGAGGGGTGCAAAAGACCACCTTGGAAATTAGCCATGGTGGTTAGGAAAATTCGGGCCTAATCCTGGGGTTGATACATCATTTTTCAACTTATTCGAAGATAAACAAATGGAGTTGCAGAGTTTTTGGCTAAATTTGGTGTGCACATAGATTGTGAGAGAGTATTCTTCTACTATTGATTACTTAAGATGATTGATGTAGTGGGGTTTTATGGCTCTCCTCGAGGGTCCTTTGTATCTTTTGGTTTTTATGAGTTGTTTATTTGATTTCTTCTTTGTTGTTTATGTGAGCACCTTAATCCATCCCTTTGCTTTCGTAAGCCCTTTTCCAGATTTAAGACCTTACATCTAATTCCCATCTCCTATCTATTTACCCCTTTGACCGTGTCCATCAATCACCAATAATTCCCATCTTATTTCTTCTTAATTACCAAGCCACCTTGGACCATCTAATCAATTAAAAACACTACAATTTTGATATTTTACATGATTATTTGTGGTCATCTTATATTAATTAATTGTGGGTATTAATTAGAATTTAATTTCAGCCCATCTTAGGCTTAGAGTGCATTATTTTCATCCCTTTTTAATTTTAGAGAACCTCATTAGGCATTTAGGGTTATCCTATTAATTGTGCATTATGTCTCCTATTCTTTGAATGAATAAAAATGCTTATCATTCAAAAACAAAAAAAAAGTAAGATAGTTCAAATCTCATTAGGATATCTGCACTTAAGTAAATTCACTAATGAAATTTATTGTTCAATTGAAATCAAATTGAAGATGGAATTAAAATTTCAAATCCAATGGCAGAATGCAATTTAATTGAAATCCATGAGTTAAATGCAAATCAAATCACCAAATGCATGCATGAAATTTAATTTAACATAAATTCAAATTGAAATCAAAGAACTTCTAATGAATTAAAATTGAATTGTCGAATCCAATTTTAATTATGTATTGGTTGGATTCACTAAATTGAATCTTCAAATTCAATATGCAATCAGATACACTGATCAAATGAACTAAAATTATCTCAACACAATATCAAAATTATATTCAAAAGGAAACTATACTCACCACCAAAGGAGAGACCCAAAATGCAACCTTTGCTTTACTTGAATTGAACTTGAATTTGTGTGTACAAGCTCCAATTTATAATGATGGATTGGATCTACAACTTAGGATCAAAGGAATTAAAAAATAAAAAATAATCCAAGCAATGGGTAATTCGCCCACTCCCAATCAAATTCAAGTATTCAACCATGTGGTTTTATTACATCATCAAAGAAATTCCACAAAATTAAAAAAAATTACATGATAATCCCCATATAGACTTGGGTGAATTTTGCATGTAGAATATGCTTGATTTTGTGTCCAACTCCTCTCCTCTGTGAGGTCCACATGCCCAAACAAGGATGACCTGCTAAATTGATGATTCCTATTTTGAATGGTGGTCCTCTCACGCTCCCATGTACCCAAGGGTTGCTATGTTTGAGAGATTTCTTCCACATGGCATTATACATGGCATATGACTTGGCAATGACATGTCATATGATGTGGAATTCGTCACTTCAGCTGGTGTGCATCATATGGGCCTCCAGTGTGGGCTTTCAAGACCCAACTCATGTTCAAACATGCCTTGACCCATAACACACTCATCTAGGCTCAATTTGTAATGAAAGTGGGTCCATTAGAACTCATTAAATCAAGGTTGTTGAAATCGTGCGATTCACGATTCGAATCGTAGGGTCTTGCGATACAAGTCACGTATATTATGGAAATCCATTAAAAATTTGCGTTTTTTCATTGACTCGCAAATCGCACGATTCGAATTGTGCGAATCGTAGTATTGTACGATACATGCTGGCGAAGGAGAGGAAGAGGAAAATACACTAAGTTTTTGTTTTTGAAAAAAAAAGACATTTAAAAAAAATAAAACCTAGGTTTTTGCATGCCTATTTAGTTATCTCTTCTATCGAGATTGCAAATTGGAAGGAAAGGAAGAAAAAAAACTCTCCACCTTCCATCGCCTCTTCAACTCATACTCCAGGAAAGCTTCCTCTGCTCTCTGCTGCATTTTGCAACCTTCGCAGCTGCTCTGCTTTTATCCAGGTATGCTTGTATTTGTCTCTCTTTTTCATTTCTCTTCTTCTTCTCATCTTCTTCTTTCTCTGTTTTTCGTTTTTCTATTCTTTTTCTTTTCTTCTTCTTCTTCTTCCTCTGTTTTCGTTTTTTCTCTTCATCTTCTCTACTTCTTCTCTTCTCCTTCTTTGTCACACCTAAACGGGGCGTGCTTCAACGCAACATAACTAACGGGTCTTACATGACAGATCTATGGCTAGGGGGAGATAAATATATATTTTTTTTCAAAAGATTATAGATAAAATAAATAAAGCCATCAAATCCTTCATGCCCAATCTTAACACAATGCATCAATTCTAATGTCATCTACAAAATAAAATGAATAACATCTACTATCAATATCAAATCTAACCTCATAGATTTGCTTACAACCCATTCATAAAATAAAATCAACTAATATTCTCAAGGCTTTCAATTAATCAAGTCTTACAAAAATAAACAATACCAATAATTATGTTCAACCACATAATTCAACCCCATGCTAAACACCTAAACATTCATCCATAGCAGCTTCTAACTATCGGCATTCTCCTCCAAACCTAAATCCAGAGGGTTACCTGCAATGTAAGGGGTGTGAGCTCCAAGCACAGTGAAAGAATACAATAACACATATCCTGATATCTCTATTATTCTCCATAACAAATATGATATTAAAGCATAATTAAATAAATATGCATTTAATGTCAATAATTATGTTCAACCACATAATTCAACCCCATGCTAAACACCTAAACATTCATCCATAGCAGCTTCTAACTATCGGCATTCTCCTCCAAACCTAAATCCAGAGGGTTACCTGCAATGTAAGGGGTGTGAGGTCTTGTACAATGGAAACATTTGCCGTAAGCAAGATGCTACCTGGGAGAATGTTGATGATATTACTATCAGTTATCCTCACCTCAAACTTGAGGACAAGATTGGTCTCAAAGGGGGGAGGAGTGATATGAGTGCTTGACACTCCTAAACTTTAGGTGTAGGCACGCAAAGTATAGTGGTTGTTGGTTAATAGTTGGTTAATGTAACTGCTGTAACTGATAGGTATTGGTGTGTGAGCTACATTTTAGGGATGTGTATAAATTGCTGTATCTGTTATGAAGGGTATGAAATGAATTTTCTCTTGCAGTTTGTTCCGATCCTAAGGGCAACACAAAGTATATTAGCCCTATCACTTTTCTTAATGGGGGTCACTTTCTCTTATTCCCTTTTCCCTTTTTCTTTTAAGGAAAAAGACTATGAAAGGTTCCCTTTTCCCATGTCATGTCACGAGTCTTGATACATTTTATTTTCCTGTGTATCTTTGCCAGGGAATGCTTTGCATGAATACAGGCTACAGTATTTATCTCTTCTAATATGACTATAGGTTGTTTCACTTTAATCATTGAATGTGTTGTTATATATCAAAAATGTATACAGGCTACATTCTTTATCTTCTGTAATGTATGATATGGTGTACTTTTTCCTCAATCATTGGAAGTGTTGTGTGATGAAAATAAGAAGATGGAAGAAAGGGAGGATGGTTTTCTTTTGACTGCCAGGTTGCTCTCCAAAGAGTTCAACAGCAGCCTGGAACAATTTTTAATGATATTAGATGTAAAGGTCAGGACTTCGATAAAATAAAATACAAAGACAACAGGCGAAACTGCTGATCTCTTCCTTTTACAAACAAATCACTGATGCTGTTAGAGTGTCTTATTTGATAGAACTTTATCTTCTGTTTTGTTTTTTAGTTACCATTTTGGTTTGGAGATTGTCGGTTGGCTTTAATCTTCATATTACTAATTTTCATCACTTTTATGGTGGTATTTTGTAGAACCATTCCAAAAGACTCAAGGATGTTGAGATTAGCATTCCTATAGTATATGGAACAATGTCCTTTTGGCTTGGTAAAAAAGCGAGCGAGTAAGTATATTTAGTTATTTTGGGCTTTGCTTTTATTTTTTTTAAGTTTCTGAAATACTGAAATAATGCTTATCATACCCATGTAATGCAAATGGTTGAGATGAAGCTTCTCTTGCTTGATTTTCTAGAATTATGGTATTTGTGTGCATGTAGGTATCAGTCTCATAGGTGGACAGTTTATGTTCGTGGGGCAACAAATGAAGATCTGAGTGTAATAATCAAGCGTGTTGTGTTTCAATTGCATCCTAGTTTTAACAATCCAACAAGAGTTGTGGCGTCTGCTCCTTTCGAATTATCTGAATCAGGATGGGGGGAATTTGAGATTGCAATTTCTCTCTTTTTTCACAACGATGTTTGCGATAAGCAAGTGGATTTGTGAGTTTTTTCTTCTCCTCCTCCTCAAATTGAATCATTTGCTTATAGTTATTACTAGTCATCGTCATCGTCATCTTATGTTTGAAGAGATTGTTACATCATCATCTTCATTGGGTCCATTTTCTAATTAGGATCAGTTCTTTGAGTTCTATTTTTTTCCTTTGTGCACTATAAAAAATTCATTCTTTGTAACTCAACACTATCCTGTCCTTTCTCACCTCTCTATCCAAGTGAAAAAATTCATTGTTGTCATTATTCAAGGGTCTCCCACTTCTCCTAGTACTATCCACTTGTGGCCCTTCAATTCTTCACAATGGATTGCTTTTGGTTTAGCGTGTACGTGTCCAGTCCAAACCACCTTGGCTACCGTCACTATTCTACCTACAACTGCTTTTCTTCTGTTATAAAAATTTCTTGATACTTTTGGCAGATATCACCATCTAAAGTTGTATCCTGAGGATGAATCTGGACCTCAATCAACAAAGAAGCCTGTTGTGGTAGAATCATATGATGAGATTGTTTTTTCTGAGCCTACAGAGACTTTCTTTGCACGAATCCAGAATCATCCAGCTGCAATTGTACCAAGATTACCTTCTACTTTGAACTTACCTCCTGGTAACAGTTAATTGTTCTTCATATTTATTTCAATCTTGTCATGCTACAAATTCTTTCTCCCCTCCCTAAGATTTGCTATAATTTTTAATGAATAAATTAGCTTCTGGTTCTTCTGTTGGTCCATCTGACAATGTAAATGAAAAGAAAAGAGGCGACACCAAAGATCATTCACTTAGTCCATGGTTCACAAATTTCTCAGAGGCAGATGAACTATCCAAACTTTCAGCTGCTCGTCAACAGGTTTGGTTAAAAGTTGCTTTCCAACACATGCACTAATTACTATTCAATTAAAACATAGAACGTTATTGATATTTCTGTTACAAATTATATGATATAATGAACATTTTACCATAGTGAATGTAATGAACTTCTTAATCTGATGATGGATCGTATGCACCATTAGAGAACTAATGAATCATTACCGATGAATGTTGGTGATTTAAATGATGGCAATTTCTGCCAAGGTATGATTCAATTGAGGACTTAGGGTTCACAGGTTTGCCGTATGCCGATGGGTTGATCCTCTGTAGTCTATGGAAAAATTCCTGTGCATGTTATGTCTGCCATCATGGATTGCATTCCTATCGTACTGCCAGGGTTTCCTAAGAGCAAATGACAAGCATCAATATGCAAAACATCGCAGAAAATATCGTCAAAGTATCAGTTTCCAATCATGAAAACCGATATGGTCGAGGATGTTGTCCGGGCTTCAATTTCAACTTATCTACCATCAACTGAGCGACTATGTTACTGCAACTGCCACCGTCTGTGATAAGATATACTTTCTCCTGAATAGTGCACTTAGAATGAAAGATGATGTGTGCCAATCCTCTGTAGATTCCGCTTTAGGTTCTTTGAGTGCATGTCAGATCATCAAGTTATCACCTGAATCACTGCACAAAACTTCACTTTCATCAAAGGAATCTTCCTCGCTCGGTTGCTTTTCTCGCTCACTGTCTACACCTTCTACCAAGTGGATGTTCTGTTGAGGGCATTCAAAAGCAAGATTCCCTACTTCCTGTCACTTGAAACACTTTGCCTTGGTTTCTCCTTTCTGGTCCAAGCTGGTCAAGTTTCTCCTAGCAAAGGCTAAGGTCGAGTCAAGGTCCCAAGTTAGGACAACGGCTCCCAAGTGTGGGATGCCAAGTTATCTTTTGTAAGTGGTTACCGTTTGAGGCTAGTATTATGTTTTGTTGATTGAATTTAATAAATTTTGCATTGTGTTTTTTACTTAGTTCAATTGGATTGCTAAGTTCATTACATACCGCTATGTCGTCTTCATTCCAGCCATCTCTCAACCTGTCTCGGTCGTTGTCTATGATGGTAGAAAACTCTGTCAAAATCTTCTTTGGACACTTCATGGGATGACGCTCTTGAAGTTCTCGAACGAATCGAAGGAGAATGAGGTGGAGGAGGTGTACCTTGCTGTATACCGGTCCTCAAATAAGCAATCTCCCTTATGAGATTTGCAATAAGCTCATGTATCTCACCTCTGAGAGTCTCGACCTTGTCATCACTTGCTATCCGCTCTTGATACCCTAGATCGGACCCAGAATTGTCATCTTCTCTGCCTAACTGGTTCCGTCTTGTGTAATCTCCTGCCATTGACGTATGTGGCATAATTTGTCGCTCTTCCAAAAAGGTAAGAAGGCTTGTTGCAAGAATGATGCAGGCCTAGGGTCGAATTGCGCCAATTCGCTTGTAGGCTTGCTGACTTTAAATTATGGTCTCTGAAAGACCCACGCAGTTAATTACAGTTAGTAAAAAGATTTTCCTTAACAAGGAATTGCTCAAACAATATCCCAACCGATTGCATAAGTTTCTTAGGAATTCGAATTAGTCTATGTATTTCATAAGATTAGGCCTCTTTTAATTGAATTGATTGAAAATAGAGGAAGCAAACTAAAGGAGAAGATGATAAATTCAATTATTGCATGCATCTAATCTATGAAAATCATGAGAACTAATTGAATTCAAAACAACCGGTACTTACTTGCAAGATAGAATTGGTCCCAGTCCTAGGACCTGACTTTCACCAAGGGCCGAAGCCCGACGTGAATCCACTCAAGTCCATGAGTCTTTTCTCAAAATATCTTATTCAATCGTGTAGAATTCTAATGGCGTACAAGCCTATTTATAATAAAAAAAAAGTGTAAAAAGAGCAAATTGGCCTTGCCTCTCTAAGAAACTCCTAAAATAAGTAATGTACTTAAGATAGAATGTAGTCTAATTTTGACCATTCTATCTCAACCCTAGAAAATGCCTCATGGCCAGAGCTCAAAAATTTGGCCCAGCCAAATTTTGATCTAACCGAGATCTCGGCCGAGATTTTTCTCTCCATTTTTTTTTTTTAAATCTCGGTGGTTTTTTTTTTTATTTTGAAAAAATTCATTTAAAAAAAATAAAAAAGGCTGTTTTTAAAAAAAAAAGGAAATGAAAAAATATAAATATCAGCCGATATCTAGGCTGATATTTCCCCGTATCGGACGAATATCGGCCGAGATATCGACTGGGCCCACGCCGATATTTGTCTTTTTTAAATAAAAAATAAAAATCGGCCGATGTTCGGACGAACTTTTCTCTCTCTGGTTGATACTATACGTATCGGCCGAAATATATCGGCGTTCGGAAAAACCCGATACATCTTGGCCGATACGCACAGTATCAGCCTGAATTTTTTACCCTTGCTCATGGCTTATTAAATTAACAAGATTAAATCCTAAAAAGAAAAACAAATAAAGGAAGGAGGCCAATTGCACCTACTCTTTCCACCTCCTTTCTCTACCTACTCATCCCACCGACTTTACTTGTCAAATCCTCTCCGTTCAAAGCATGTGGAGTACAATCCCGTTTGGAAAGGTTTTTGGTAGGTTTACGGTAGCAAAACAAGCCAATTGGGATTGATTTAGGTGAATTTGACCCATAGGACTCATATGTAATGATCTTAGGGCAATTTTGGCTCAATTGGATTGGTCTTTTTGGCTTGTGGATGCGGGTCTTGGGCACCAATTGATTTATTATATTCAATTAGGGCTAATTGGGCTTCATGGAGCTTATTCGAATTTGGGTCAGGCCTGGTAATATTTGGGCTTGGGCTTACAAGCTTAACTGGGTCATTCGGGTCTATTAGGTAATTGGGCTCAGGCTAACAAAATGCTCAGGTTTATTAGACGGAGTCCAGTAATGAATACCTTAGGCAATTTGGATCATGAAAGGAACACCATAATCAATGAAGGAACACCATCTCCAAAACACAACAAAAGAGTGCATAATGAAAGCTAAGTGTATGTCAGACACATGCGTATTCAGGAAACAAGCTCTGATGACCAACTGATTTAAACCGAGTTGGTGTCAAAAACTGTTATCAGTCCACACATGCAATTTGGACCCAGCGAACTTCCATTCGATGGAATTCCAGAACCAAATTGAGCTCTTCAAAAATGGTTCATTACCGAAGACGTCGTTAGTAGCAGTCTTTGATGAATTAGTTTCCAAAGAGCACTAGTTTCTTATGGATTGAGCTTACAAGCTTAACTGGGTTATTCGGGTCTATTAGGTAACTCGACTTAGGCTAACAAAATGTTCAGGTTTATTAGACGGAGTCCACTAATGAATATCTTAGGCAATTTGGGTCATGGAAGCCAAGACAATTTAATCAATGGTCCATTAGGCCTGACGCCTCCATCAAAGAAGGAACACCATCTCCAAAACACAACAAAGAGTGCATAATGAAAGCTAAGTGTATGTCAGACACATGCGTATTCAAGAAACAAGCTCTGATGACTAACTGATGTAAACCGAGGTGGTGTCAAAAACTGTTATCAGTCCACACATGTAATTTGGACCTAGCGAACTTCCTTTTGATGGAATTCCTGAACCAAATTGAGCTCTTCAAAAATGGTTCATTACCAAATACGTCGTTAGTAGCAGTCTTTGATGAATTAGTTTCCAAAGAGCACTAGTTTCTTATGGATTGAATTAAATTAAAAGTTGCAATTCCAAATTCAAAATTTAAAATCAAAATACTTGAATGGAAATGCAAAGCAAATAATTTAATTCAAAACAACAATTGAAACTTTGTTTCTATGGAGAACTTACTTGATTCAGGTTGGAGTGAACTCTCACCCACATGTATGGGAGTCTTTGGAGTTGGAGTCTACCCTTGTCACATCATTCAGCCAATGGGAAAAAAGAAAAATAAATTATAGCCAATAAGAAAATTCCAACCAAGACCCTACACTACCTAGGACTCAAGTGATCCATGCGTTCAAGAGCCATGTACACGATGGATAAAGATGGAGGAATTGCCTTCGACCAAGGCTGTATGAGCATTAAGCATTCACAAAATCCGTTAATCATGACTTACCAATGAGTTGGTTGAACTCAGAGTTGTACAGGCCTTAAAACTGCAAGTCCGAGTGGGATTGGTGACTCCACTCGGCTAGGACACATATTGGACGTGCTCCCGGAGTGAGCACAGGGCCAGCAGCGCTCAGAAATTGGACACTAATGCAGAGTGAGTAGCGCACTTGGATTGGAGAGTATTGCATGGCAAGTAGCGCATAGGCGTTACTGAGTAGCGCACGCTTGGGTAGCACACAAACATTGGTGAGTAGCGCATGCTTACCCTTGTCAGGGCAAAACCATAGTCTGACTAGGGCATACTCACGATAAACTTGATTAACGTCATTTTATTATTATTTTTTGGGGGGGTAAGCACATGTTATTTGTTTGCTTTTTAACAAATGACTTTTGCTTATGGATTTCCTCATGCTCTGATATATTGTATCTTTTATTAATTCGAGTGTTAAAATCTACCTGCTTTCTCAGTCTTGAGATAACTATTGCAAATGATAAAGAGGGTTCCTCACATTTTTGTTACTCATGGCAGGTGCAGTCGCATATTGCCAAGCTGAGGAGACAATTAAGCATGATAGATGGTCATCCTCAACATTCTAGACTATCATCTGCATCTGGACAGTGAATCCACTAAACAGAAATGATTTTGTCGCTATGACAAATGTGAACACGTAAAGTTGAAAAATGGTGATGGGTTCACTCTTGGGGATTTGGTCGTGATCACATCATCTTACATGGTTGAGCTCGTGTTATGTGCATCAAGGTATCTTTTGTAATTAATTGGAAGATGCAAGAGATGGGAATTTAATTGTCATTTTTACCCTTCCAATGAATTATTAATTATACAAGTTGAAAAATAGGGAAAAATTATTTCATCACTTTCTAATGTGCTTATGATGAAACATTTTCCATTGCTGTATTCCCTTCTGGAAGTGACAGTAGCCAGTATTTTTTATTTTTAGATCCAGCTGTTGCATGGTTTTTGCTTGTGAAGATGATACGTGTTCTCATATTTAGTTGGTACAAGAAGAGTGAAATGTGAGAAGATTTTAGTAAATTTGCCACCTTGGTTCTCATTTATAGGAGTGCCAAACTGAATCTAATTGATTGGGCGCTTTGAAGCAAAACTTTCAGAACTAGATCATGATCGTTGTCACATCACCGAGTAGTCGAGTTGAGGTGGAACAAATGGGTTCCAAGGCCCAGAATTATATTTTCAGGTATGTACTGATTTATTTCTCCGAGTAACCGTTTTACTCTGCCCGTGTGCTTCATTAATCTCTAGAGAAAAGGTAATGAATGAGAACAGGTGCCAAAGTTCAACAAGATGGAATGAGAGCAACTTTGCTGAGCTTATTCACTCACTGGTTACTTGTTAGCATCATGGCACTGCTATAGATTTGCATCTTCCAATATTTTGCATCATATGTTGGGAGCATTTTCATAAATACCGTTCTTGGAATATTAACGGTATTCAGTGGGATATTTTCAAATTTTTGGGTTTTTATTGGAAAATTAATAGAAAAATCTCATGGAAAATAATAATATTTAAAAAATAATACAATATAATAAATAAAAATATTAATAAAAAATTATTGGAAATTTATCAGAATATTATTGTGATATTACCATTTATTATATTTTTAATATGATTTTATTAGAAATTTATTGAAAATTTATTGTAATATCGATAAATACGTCTTATTAACACAGTAATAGTATTTTGTTGATAAAAATGTAGTAAATTTGAAAATATTATAAAAATTTGTTACATTGGTTGAAAGTAAGTTTATCAGCTAATGTGATCGAAGCCCAAGCATTGTCCCTTTTCCTCTTAATGCCCTCAACACTTGGTGCAAAAATCCACAGTATTGTCCCTTTTCCTCCTAATCCCCCAACACTTCGAGCGCAAAAATCCACAGTATTGTCCCTTTTCCTCCTAATGCCCCCAACACTTGAGTGCAAAAATCTACGGCGAACCACTTGGATCCACCACTAGAAAAATGTTCTTTAGTCTCTGGACATGAAGCTGTCAGTCATGCATACTTAGTCATAGTCTAGTGTCGTTTCTTTATAAGGGTACCACCCTTGTAATACAAATTTTATCTATTCGCATCAGGAATTATGGACCATAAAACATCATCCAACGTGTAATGCACACTTTCTTCAGAATTAGCATTAGTCAACAATCCCCAGGATTTCATGTTTGGAATACCATAGGGATGGTCTCTTTCTTGGTAATTATCAATGATTATAAATGTTCTATCATTTTTAAATGTAGTTAGAGAAAGTGTCTAGATCACCAACTGAGGGACATCTTATGAAGCATTCTTGCATTTCAATTTGATTTATCTAAATCATCATCATCTGATTCATTTTTTCATTAATATGGTGTTGGCCTTTATATTTAGATTTGACGAATGGATTCATAAGCTGTTTACCCAGTTGTGGTAATAGAACACATAACCTTTAGGCTAGGGGTCGAAATATCTGTCGATACATATCGTATCGGCCGATATGTATCGTTTTGGAAGACCGAACGATATCGGCTAATACGATATGTATCAACCGTACAAAAAGATTATCGGCCGATATGGCTGATATTAGGTTTAGAATATCGGTCACCATATCAGCCGATATGCATAAAAATCGGTATTTAAAATTTATTATTTTAAAAAAAAAAAAAAAAAATCGATACGGTTTTTTTCACGGTTTTTCATGATTTTGTATGATTTTTGTGGTTTTTTATGGGTTTTCACGGTTTTTCAAGGTTTTGAATATGGAGGAGAGAGAAATGCAAATATCGGAGGAGAGAGAAACTTATCGGCCGATATTTGCATATCGGCCGCAATATCTACCGGGCCGGTTTTTTCACCCTTGCTTTAGGCTACAACTACAAGCTTTTACCCGTTGTGCGATAGGTATTTGTCTAATTTGATCCATACGTATCCAATTGCAGTTTTCAACAGTCTTATAAGTTAGGGGTATAAAAATCAGTTGATACAACCGTACAAGTATGGTATTGGCCGATGCGAGCAATTTACCGATCATATACTAGCACCAATATTGGCCAATACTGTATAGTATCAGTCATTTTTTTATTTTTTTAAATTTCAAGATAAATACTATTTTGATCTTTTTCTAGTTGAATCTTGCATTGGGTATGATTTTAAGAATGTTTAGAATCAAGTTCTTCAAGTATGAAATGTTTCAAAGTTTTTCCCTTAAAATTTGACCATTCTGGGTTATTTTTAACAATTTTTTTTGAATTTTTGCACTAAGATAATTTCGGTTTTGGGTTATTTTTTTGTGAAAATATTGAAATGAAATAATATTGAGTTCTGATGGAATTGAATGGAGATGTCTTTTATGTGATTGATATAGTTTGTAGGGTATTTGTGATTTTTCAAAAATTAATGAAAGTCGGGCTTTCTAAGATAATTCTATTTTGGAGTTTTTTGTGAAAAAATTAATGAAATGATATACAAATGTTATAGAATTAAACAAAGATCCCTCAAATGTGATTGATATAGTTTTTAGAGTATTTGTGTGGTTTTTCTAATATTCCAACATTTTTTATGAAATTCAATTTTTTTTTGACAATTTTTTTAAATTTTTTATAGAAGATACATGTCATTATGAGATGTCAGTGAACATCACTTTCATAGTAGGTGTTTCCTCATATTGATTTCCTTTTTTAAAAGAACTATACATTTTTTAAAATTTGTACCAAAATTTCAACTCTCAAAGTTCTAATACTCCATAAAATGATATTTTTTAGCAAAAATATGCACAAACTAGTTTTTAAAAACTTTCTTATTTTTCTCATATTTTTCTGTATTTTTTCAAAAAAGAAAAAATAACGTTGGGAGATAGAATGTATATCAACGATTTATCAGTCAATACGTATTTGCTAATATGCCCATATCGGCTTATGGCCGGTATAAACCCCTGGATGAACCAGAACACATGTTAGCTATCAAATGGTATGTGCAATAGACGAGATTGAATGGTTAAAATAATGTGATTATTGCAAATCTTCATGGTCTGCTTCACCCACATATTCAATGGAGCATAAATGCCTTCGTGCATGGTTGATGATCTACTACAATTGGATGACTATGGTATCTGTAATTTTGCAATAGTACGCCGTTAGAAATCTTACATCAATGTTATGTGTCGGATTATTTAGTTGCTTAAGAGGAAGGAAAAGATGCCATTTCATCTATATTTTGCTTTCAATAGGATGGAAGGGTGATTACAGCATAGGGAGGTGACTATGCAGGTAGTTAGATGCACTATGCTTGTATTTTCCAAACTCCAATTGAAAGGAGGCCCCAAATAGCGGAATGAGCATAGGAGCTGCAGTAACTCAAACTACAAGTAAAATTATGATAAAGGCATACTGGCTCGCATTTAGTGGATCTTGAGTATATTGAGAAATTTGCATTAACTTTCATGGATTATTTTGAACATGGCAACTCTCACTGGCAATGTTACCAAAATCAGACCGAGCATGGTTCGATTTTGTAGAAAAACCACCCGAGATAAAACAAAAAAAAAATGTATAAAATTGTGATGACCTACGGGTCAACATGGTTTTATTAAATAAACAGTGTCTCGTGACCTGCAAGTCAACACGGCTTGGGAAAAAACATGGAGACTTCATAATTTCCTTTCTCTTCTTATTTTTTTTCTTCATCTGATAGAGAGCACAGGACTGTGAGATTGACTAGTGAGAGGAGAAAGGAAAATACAGAGAGTGGCTACTAGGATTTGAGAGGAGGGAAATGAGAAGAAAATATTAAGGTTTCTTTGAACACCTGTTAAGAGTTTGGCAAAAGAAACTGGTGTGGGCTTGAAAATTGATTTGGGATGAAAGTAATAAAATAAAAAATATTATTTTATTTTAAAATATATACAATATTTACTTATGTTGAAAATAAAAATTATAATGTTCTCTTTTATTTTTCTTATTACAACAATTTGATATTATATGTATCATTTAATATTTTTGCCATTGTCGTTTGTTATTGCCCCGGCTTGTCGAGTCTCTAAGTTTGTCAATTCGATGACTCGAGAAGAAGCATTTGCTAGAAGCTGAAGATTCAAGGTGATCAAGATTGAAGATCATGCTCCACCGGATTGAAGCTCATCATTATGGCAATCATAAAACAGGTATTTGGCAATAGATGACTTTAGGTGGTACCCACACCTTATGAGGACCATCTCTAGGCTTAGTTGAGCAAATTGTAAAATCATAAAAAGCCTAGAGAGGAAGTTTGACAGTGAATTTGAATCGAACTTGGAAATAGAAATTAAGTTTATTGTGAGCTCTGTAATGCCCCGCCCTTTTTCACTCTCTTAGATTTCCAAAAATTAGAGTCTATTTTTTTTTTTATATATATAAACAAAGAGTGATAGAGAGCGGGACGTCACGACGCGATCTAAGTCTGAACTTCTAAAGTCCGACCCTTAACTGGCCAACCCTATGTGTGCATGGAATAAGTCCACGAAAACGGTTCACACATAACAATATAAACATGCGGAATTATAATAGAACCTAGTTCCATTCCATTTCAGATAGCAAAGTACGTCAAGTCCTTCATCATAATTGGCATAATATGATTATCCAAACAAACATCTAACCACAGCAAAATCATCTAAGTTATTACATGCCCGAAGTCTAGTTACTCAAATTACAAGTCCATGAGTAACTTAATCAAAATATAAATTATAATCATCCAAGCTCCTATGCCTGGCCCGTTTCGCATTCATCGTTCCCCTTGTTTCCTGTATCATCCACAAGGGTAGAAGTATGGCGTTAGAACAACGCGCCCAGTAGATATTCCAATTAGGGCTAACACATGGTTAGTACAAAACATATATAATAATATCATAATGTCAACAATCATATAAACCATGCCATGTCATGATGTCAAATGCAATGAGTCTCACCCATCACATGTACATATAAGTACCCCAACATAGGTCTTTCGGATGCCCCGACGGAGTGTGGCCCATTCGGTTTCTTCTTGACGGAAAAGCACATCAAGGTATCCCACATAGGTTTTCGGACGCCCCGACGGAGTGTGGCCCCTCTGGTTACAAATCCTTCACCCCATGGCATGCATGAGATGCCAATGAATCACATGCTATTTTATTACATAAACATAGCATTTAAAACTTATATTTTGAAACATATCCTTTGCAACATAAATTCATCAAAAATAAGATAAGAAACAAGTACATAAACCCATGGTTTCAAAGAGGTGGAATCCTACCAAAGACCACTACGTGTCCTTGCGCTTTCGTCCGGTAACCACTCACGATCGTACACACCTTGTGAGGTCCCATTACCTTATAATACATCAATCAATTAAAACCATGTTCCATTTGATTTCCTATTATGTTTAAGTCCATAAACCATTCCCCATGGGGTTCGGCCATACACCATGGCCAAACCCATGGTCTATCATTTTCACACTTATTTATGTTTCTGCCATTATCTTATGTTTATGTATGTCCAAACCGATCCATAATCATAGATTCATGATTCATAAAATAAAACCCTAATCCTTCCCTTCATCCCTTGGTTTGGTGAACCATTCATTTAAATTACACAAAGACCCAAAAATGGTCCATTAACAAGTTTATGGGGTTCGGCCATACACTATGGCCGAACCCATGATCTTTCAATTTTAGGCGATATTTACAAAATTGCCATTACCTCCATCATGGCTAATTACTTATCTTAATCCTCCATTCCTTTAATCATAAATAACCTTTCCCATCATTTTCCATGATCTAAATTCATGAACATAATTCCATAAATATTTATGGGGTTCGGCCATACTCCATGGCCGAACCCATGGTCTAGGATCTTCACCAAAAACATCCATTAAACATAACCAATTTTTCCTCCATGGGCTTCGGCCCTTCATCATGGCCGAACCCTATGGTTCATCAGCTTCTCTTAAACCATTTAAACCCATATAAATTTATTAACCAAGTCCCATAGTTTTCATCATTAAAAATCCATACATTAAACCATGTCTTTCCATGGGATTCGGCTATGCACCATGGCCGAACCCTATGGTCCAGTCTTTCATTAAAACACCATAATTATTCCCTCAATTTTCTTCCATGGGGTTCGGCCATACACCATGGCCGAACCCTATGGTTCTTTTCTTTTAATCAAAAACATCAAAATACTAACCGGTTCCGCGACTCCTCCGGTTCTCCTTCACTTGTTCTTGCTCTTCCAATCCTTCTCCTTCTTCTTGATTTTTAACACAGCCGAGAACACCTTCTTATTGTTGTGTGTGCCGTGCGCCCTTGCTGCCCTTCTTTTAAAACCTCCACTCGGCCAATCTTATTGAAATGGCAATTTCCGTGCGCCCTTTGCTTGTCTCTCTTTTATCAACTTCTTTCACTCGGTCCTATCTTACTTGAAATAGCCATTGCCGTGTATATGTTTCCCACTTTGGAGTCCTAATTAGAAGATGTCATAATCCCTTCAAATTAGCAATTGCCTTGGTGCCACTCTCAACAAGGAAATGACTCCTTTTGGCACATGATCATAGATTGCGCCTATCTCCTACACGGCAAAGCAATATCCCATTTTAATCTTAGATATCTTCTATATTTAGTATTCCCCTAGTCTCACCCTTAACCAAGGAAATAAACACCTTTTAAAGAAAGATTCTAACACATCATGCGCATATCTCATATGAGGCTAAAACATCTTCTATATTTAGCAATTCCCCTAGTATTACTCCTAATCAAGGGAAAGGACCCTTTTTAGATATGTTCTAACACATCATGTGCATATCTCATGGATATGCATATCTCCCACACACACGGCCATGCACAATTATATTCCATTCTTAGTCTCTTTATGCGCATAATCATGGATTATGCAAACCTTCATACACGGCCATAATAATTCTCCAAGTTCCCTTTATGCGCATAATAATAATTATAGATATAATGCATTACTAATTTAATTCGGCCCCATTTAATTTTTATTGAAACCAATTCCACAATCCGTTGGGTCTTAATTGGGCAATGACCCAACACTTTACCCATATAAGGTCCATATCTAATAATTCACAAATTAAATCGGTAATTTTCATATATATTAATAATTTGAAAATCCGGAGTGTTACAATACAACCCTCTTTTTAAAATTTTCGTCCCAAAAATTGAGTGAAGTAGGGTTTCAAACATTTACATAAATAATTTCGGATGAGCTATTCTCATTTCCGACTCAAGTTCCCATGTGGCTTCCTCAATGCCATATCGATCCCATACCACCTTGACAAACTGGATTGCTCGGTTCCGTAATACTCTTTGTTCTGTGTCCACCACTCGGATAGGTTTTTCAACGTACGTCATGTCGCTTTGGACCTCTATGCCTTGTATGTTCAGTACATGAGAGGGATCATGATTGTACTTCCTCAACATCGATATATGGAACACATCGTGTAAAGATGCCAACTGTGATGGGAGTGGCAATTGATAAGCCACATCCCCCATCCTTCTTATGATTGAAAATGGTCCCACATATCTTGGTGACAATTTCTCCTTCTTTCCAAATCTCATGTGTCCCTTTCGTGGCGAGACTTTCAAGAACACCATGTCTCCCACTTCAAATTCAAGGAACATCCTCCTCTTGTCAGCATACCTCTTCTAACGACTTTGCGCAATCAATAGATGCTGCCGTATCAACTATATCTGTGTTGTAGTCTCTGCAACCAACTCAGGCCCAATCAGTGCAGGCTTACTGGCCTCTGTCCAGCACACAGGTGACCTACCTAGTCTACCATATAATGCCTAGAATGGAGCCATCTGAAGGCTTGCCTGTTAACTGTTGTTGTATGAGAATTCTACCAACGACAAGTGATCCTCCCATCCACCCTTGAAATCTAGCATACATGCTCTCAGAATATCTTCCAATGTTTGTATTGTCCTCTCAGCTGCTCATCAGTCTGTGGATGGAATGCTGTGCTAGTCAGTAGATCTGTTCCCATGGCCGACTGCATGCTCTGCCACACTCTGCGGTGAAGCGACCATCTCTGTCGAACACAATAGTCCAAGGAATACCATGTAATCTGATAATATCCCTGATATACCGCCGACCTAAAGTCTCAGATGAGTCTGTCATCTTAATGGGAATGAAATGTGTCGACTTCAGTCGGTCTACCACGACCCATATCGCATCGTTGCCCTTTGAAGAACTTGGTAACCCTATCACAAACCCATGGAGATGTGCTCCCATTTCCATTTCGGTACTGGTAAGGGTTTGAGTGACCCTAGTGGCTTCTGATGTTCTGTCTTAACCTGCTGACATGTTAAGCAATGAGCCACAAATTCTGCCACATTTCTTTTGAGTTCGTGCCACACGTAATGTCTCTTCAGGTCGTGATACATCTTGGTGCTACCCGGATGAATAGATAGTTTGGTCTGAAGTGCCTCAATCAGTAACTCTTTTCTGCAGTTTTTAGGCACATATATCCTTCCTCGGAATACAAGACCCTGTCCTGGTCGTAACTCCCATTCCGGTTTGACTTCACTAGTAGACATCTTGGCCCATATCTCCTCCATTTCCGAATCTATCAGTTGTTCCTGTTCAATCTTGTCAACTACCACTTAATTACATCAAAGTCATTCATATCAACCTATGAGTTTCATTCTCGCAAAATTTACTCTGTCTCATGTTATCTCTTTTCTTGTGAACCCATTTGCGATCTTATGTAGATCAATATATTCTATATTATTTTACCTACTACCAGGATATTTTCGATACGTACTCACTTAATACATTCATTCGTCTACTCTCTGTGTGAGGTAGCCTGCCAATACGAGCCTATGCTCAAGTCTTTTGCTGATTCCCTTTTTACTAGGTTTCTAGCTTCACTCTCTTGGAACTCCATCAGCTAACTACAGAGTCAAGTGATCAATCTAACTCGGCAGTCGCCCATAGCTTCCCATTCGAGTTTCACTAGACTCTTAACTTTTCCACTAATTACATCTCCAAAATTTAGCATATCTTCATTTGTACATAAGTCACAATGTGACTAATACCTTTTGTTTAAAACTCCTACGATACCAAACCACCATGGGAATCATCATCCACGGTTATATACATCCATCCCTGGTACCACTCTATCAGTGAGTATCATCTACCCCTGGTTAATAATCATCCATGAATATAACCCCCTCTGGGTATAATCCATTCATGGGCATAATTAATCCAGGCACATCATCTATCATGAGATATTATATCCGTAGGAACAACACTCGAATGAGTCACTACGTGACTGTACCTAAAATATCAAATCATAATATACCCCGACCCCTAGCAAGACTTAGGGCCCATGACTTACTAAGCGGAAGACCCACGTCCAACGTGATCATGTCTACCCCACCGTGCATCCCTTCACCCCAAGGGTGATTCAGTCAAGCTCTAAGGCGGTCGGACCGCGTCTAACAAAGCTAGCACCACTCCCACAGGGTAAAATAGTACCTAGCTCTGCGTATCCACGCACTTCAAGTGTGCAAAATGGCCGTGAGAGCTTCCTCCAGCACGTAGCTGGTGAAGGACCCACTCCTCAACGGCAACCCTATAGAACCAAGTCTCCGTAATTCATATTGAGATTCCCACTGTCTTACAGCTACTCTAGGCCATACTCATGGAATCTATATTCTTATCTCATCAATATCACGTGTGGAACGCACCCATGCCACATCTCAATAAACTCAAGTGACCTTGTCACATGCATCTCAGTGCCCAAGACTTTATAAACTCTTAAGTTTCCATACTTTATTGAAATTTATTCAAACTTCCATCACAATACAAGAGGTTGTAGGGTTAGAACAAACCCTTCAAAACGTACCCACAACCCTTTACAAAATCTCCCCTTTCCCCGACATTCTCTTACCACTCCTTAGCCTAACCTTCCGTAGAAGACCCTGCGTCATCATAAAAATCGGAGAAATTGTTAGGGCATATCGTCGACGTGTGCCCCAACACTCCACAAGTCAGACAGAGTATTATTTTTGTTCCCCCAATATAAGGATAGTTAGTCCCCTCCTTCCCGTGCCCGTGAAGTCCACAAACAGGGCAAATAACCTCGATAGGGTGGGGCAATAAGTATAGTTGTGCCCCTCCTGATTGCATAATTCGCACATAAAATCTGTCAATTCATCCGAAGTCGGAGTAGCCAGAGTATACTCGGGCGAGCCTATCTCGCCTATGGATTCTTCTAAATTTGGGACATCTTCCTCGTCCTCTTCGGGTACAAAGGCTGGAGCAACCCCAACATTGTACTCGGGCGATTCTACTTCCATGTCTTGACTGTTTACGACTCCATTGGTGAAGTTTGGCATGCTCATATCTGTATCATGACACAGAAGCACATCAATGACAATCGTAGTTCAAATCACACTAATCTTTGTTTTGGGGAATTTCCTATGTATCATATAATGTCTCTTGTTTGGGAACATTGCCAAATAAACATCTTGTGTTTCTTGTCTTTGGGGAAATTGCCAAATCAGTATTCTTTGTATTTCTTTGTTTTTGGGGAAACTTCCTAAGTATCAATTGTTTGTTCTCAATTTGGGGATATCGAGGAAGTATATCCTATTTTGCTATGTTTGGTAAATCCATTTATTTTGACTGCACTTCCTTTGCTATCATTCATTGTTGTTCTCGGATTGAGCCTAACGAAGTAAATTAATGCACGAGGGCCGGATTAATTTCCTTCGGAAGATTCAATTTTTCTGATTCGCTCTGATACCAACAGTAACGCCCCGCCCTTTTTCACTCTCTTAGCTTTCCAAAAATCAAAGTCTATTTTTTTTTTATATAAACAAAGAGTGGTAGACAGCGGGACGTCACAATGCGATCTAACTCCAAACTTCTAAAGTCTGACCCTTAACTGGCCAACCCTATGTGTGCATGGACTAAGTCCACGAAAACGGTTCACACATAACATTATAAACATGCGGAATTAAAATCATAACATGCGAAATTATAATAGAACCTAGTTCCATTCCATTTTAGATAGCGAAGTACGTCAAGTCCTTCATCATAATTGGCATAATATAATTATCCAAACAAACATCCAACCTTAGCAAAATCATCTAAGTTATTACATGTCCGAAGTCTAGTTACTCAAATTACAAGTCCATGAGTAACTTAATCAAAGTATAAACTATAATCATCCAAGCTCCTATGCCTAGCCCATTTCGCGTTCATCGTTTCCCTTGTTTCTTGTATCATCCACTAGGGTAGAAATAGGGCGTTAGAACAACGCGCCCAGTAGATATTCCAATTAGGGCTAACATATGGTTAGTACAAAACATATATAATAATATCATAATGTCAAAAACCATATAAACCATGCCATGTCATGATGTCAAATGCAATGAGTCACACCCATCACATGTACATATAAGTACCCCCACATAGGTCTTTCGGACGCCCCGACGGAGTGTGGCCCCTCCAGTTTCTTCTTGACGGAAAAGCACATCAAGGTATCCCACATAGGTTTTTCGGACGCCCTGACGGAGTGTGGCCCCTCCAGTTACAAATCATTCACTCCATGGCATGCATGAGATGCCAATGAATCACATGCAATTTTATTACATAAACATAGCATTTAAAACTCATATTTTGAAACATATCCTTTGCAACATAAATTCATCAAAAATAAGATAAGAAACATTGTACATAAACCTATGGTTTCAAAGAGGTGGAATCCTACCAAAGACCACTACGTGTCCTTGTGCTTTCGTTTGGTAACCGCTTACGATCGTACACACCTTGTGAGGTCCCATTACCTTATAATACATCAATCAATTAAAACCATGTTCCATTTGATTTCCTATTATGTTTAAGTCCATAAACCATTCCCCATGGGGTTCGGCCATACACCTATGGCCGAACCATGGTCTCATTTTCACACTTATTTACGTTTCTGCCATTATCTTATGTTTATGTATGTCCAAACCGATCCATAATCATAGATTCATGATTCATAAAATAAAACCCTAATCCTTCCCTTCATCCCTTGGTTTGGTGAACCATTCATTTAAATTACACAAAGACCCAAAAATGGCCCATTAACAAGTTCATGGGATTCGACCATACACCATGGCCGAACCCATGATCTTTCAATTTTAAGCGAAATTTACAAAATTGCCATTACCTCCATCATGGCTAATTACTTATCTTAATCCTCCATTCTTTTAATCATAAATAACCTTTCCCGTCATTTTACATGATCTAAATTCATGAACATAATTCCATAAATATTTATGGGGTTCGGCCATACTCCATGGCTGAACCCATGGTCTAGGATCTTCACCAAAAACATCCATTGAACATAACCAATTTTTCCTCCATGGGCTTCGGCCTTTCATCATGGCCGAACCCTATGGTTCATCAGCTTCTCTTAAACCATTTAAACCCATATAAATTTATTAACCAAGTCCCATAGTTTTCATCATTAAAAATCCATACATTAAACCATGTCTTTCCATGGGATTCGGCCATGCACCATGGCCGAACCCTATGGTCCATCCTTTCACTAAAACACCATAATTATTCTCTCAATTTTCTTCCATGGGGTTCGGCCATACACCATGGCCTAACCCTATGGTTCTTTTCTTTTAATCAAAAACATCAAAATATTAACCAGTTTCGCGACTCCTCCTGTTCTCCTTCGCTTGTTCTTGCTCTTCCAATCCTTCTCCTTCTTCTTGATTTCTAACACAGCCGAGAACACCTTCTTGTTGTTGTGTGTGCCGTGCGCCCTGCTGCCCTTCTCTTAAAACCTCCACTCGGCCAATCTTATTGAAATGGCAATTGTCGTGCGCCCTTTGTTTGTCTCTCTTTTATCAACTTCTTTCACTCGGTCCTATCTTACTTGAAATAGCCATTGCCGTGTATATGTTTCCCACTTTGGGAGTCCTAATTAGAAGATGCCATGATCCTTTCAAATTAGCAATTGCCTTGGTGCCACTCTCAACAAGGAAAGGACTCCTTTTGGCGCATGATCATAGATTGCGCCTATCTCCTACACGGCGAAGCAATATCCCATTTTAATCTTAGATATCTTCTATATTTAGTATTCCCCTAGTCTCACCCTTAACCAAGGAAATAAACACCTTTTAAAGAGAGATTCTAACACATCATGCGCATATCTCATATGAGGCTAAGACATCTTCTATATTTAACAATTCCCTTAGTATTACTCTTAATCAAGGGAAATGACCCTTTTTAGATATATTCTAACACATCATGCGCATATCTCATGGATATGCATATCTCCCACACACACGGCCATGCACAATTATATTCCATTCTTAGTCTCTTTATGCGCATAATCATGGATTATGGAAACCTTCATACACAGCCATAATAATTCTCCAAGTTCCCTTTATGTGCATAATAATTAATTATAGACATAATGCATTACTAATTTAATTCGGCCCAATTTAATTTTTGTTGAAATCAATTCCACAATCCGTTGGGTCTTAATTGGGCAATGACCCAACACTTTACCCATATAAGGTCCATATCAAATAATTCACAAATTAAATGGGTAATTTTCATATATATTAATAATTTGAAAATCCGGGGTGTTACAAGCTCGACCAATCGTTCTCACTAGCCCCTCGGTGGAGATACGATCAACCTATCATGGTCAATGACTGGTCGGCCAGATTGACAAAGGTTCTGGATCATAAAACTGTCATTCTTGGTATACCTTTGATCGAGATTCTCATATGCATTGACCCATCGATGATGAACTTAAAGACCCCTCGTGATCAACGACTCGTCGATGATAACTTCTGAGTTCTGGAACTTAGAACTCATGTAGACTCTCAAGAAAACAGACATCTCGATAATTCAAGACCAATCGAGAGTACTAGGACTGACCCCTCGGTAAAAGAGGACAGGTTGTTCTGAGCAGGATAAGTTTCTGGACATGAAACTCTGTCTGCATGATGTTACCCCAGATAGAGACCTTTGCATGGACCGACCTGTCGGTGCCATGACTGTCGACCCATCGGTGAAATTGACCTGTTGACCGGGATTTAATAATGCCGTTGGGAATGCATTTAATATGCAACAATTGGGTGGTTGAACGGTAATAAATATGAACATCGACCCATCGGTTCCCCTGACCTGTCGGTACTGGACAGATTTAAAAACTGTGATGACTTCTCTATAAATATGAGTGTTGTGTGATCGCTTAATTATCTTCCTTGAACTGAGAAGAGTCATACAGTCTAAGGAACGATCAACTCTCTTGTGCCTACACCTAAGAATCATATGCAACAAATCTATTTAATGAGTTAGAGATAAAGATTTGATAAAACCAGTTTCTTAGTCACCCTGAAATTGTGATTGCTCAAAGACTGCTAAAAGGCGGAGCGTCGGGATAAACTCGGGCACAAATTGGGTAGGATCTTTGAAAGGCACACATCTTCAAGAAAGAACTTCAAGGCAAATACTTCTTGGTTTTAATTTTATTTTAAAATTTTTGTCCTGTGAAAGTGGATTAAGGAAGCTTGGCTCTGGAACTACTATAAAATCTAGAGCGTCGTCTTTGGCACATGTGGGGGGTGAAATTTCTAGGCAAATCAAATAGGTGGAATTCCTATTTTAGGTGGGTGAAATTTCCAGCCAATTGAGTGAGGTGGAATTGCTACTCTATTTGTGAGGGTGTAAGTCCCTACTTAGTGAATTTGGGGATAACTTAATGTTGAGCTAGTCCTAACAGTGGATGTAAGTTGGCTAACCGAACCACTATATATCTTGTGTCCTTGTGCTTGTGGTGTTAGAGCTAATTTCTTATAGTGATTGCTTAATCACATTTGCTAACACACACAAACTTGATTGTTATATCCGCTGCACTTAATTAATCAATTAAGTAAATTTTAAAAGGATCATCGATTGTTAGATTGACCTACTCACTCTCCTCTATGGTCAATCGTGTTCTAGCACCAAGGGAGAACTTTCATTTGGTATTAGAGCCTAGTGCTCTTTACAAAGATTTAACCATCTGAGTTGATCCAAGCTAGAACACCATGGGAGACAGTCATGCAATATCCAAACCCCCTTAATTCGATGGAACAAACTATACCTCATGGAAGGTCAAAATGAGAAGTTTCTTTGTTTCCATAGATTCATCGGTATGGGATATTGTTAAGATTGGATGGTAGGAACCCATGGAAGAGAAGGTGATAGCATCCACCTCAACCATGTATATGACTCCCAAACCTTTTGCCTTTTGGACCCCTGCTGAAAAAGCTGCTCAGATGGCGAAGCTATGAATGCCCTTAACTATGCAGTTTCCAATAGCAAGTACATGCGAATTATGACTTGTGGAACTGTAAAGGAGGCATATGAAGTTTTTGAAAGAACTCATGAAAGCACTTCAATAGTTAAGAGGTCTAAACTTCAGATCCGCCAAAATCAGTTTGATACTCTTAAAATGAGGGAGGATGAAGTCTTCATTGATTTCTTTTCCAAGATAAACGATATTGTGAATCAAATGTACACTCTAGGTGAAAGGATACCCGATGACAAGGTATGTACCAAAATTGTCCGGAATCTTGCAAAAAGATTCAAGCCCAAGGTTGTGGCTATGGAAGATAACAGAGTTGTGTCTCTAATGAACATCGATGATTTGGTTGATTCACTACAAATCTATGAACTACACTTTGAACAACCAAGGGACAAATCCATTGCCTTGAAATCTTCCTTAAAACAAAAGAAAACAAAAGAAAAAGAAGATTTTTCGGAAGATAAGCTCTCAAGTGATGAAATGGCAATGCTTGCCAAAAAGTTTTATAAAAACTTTGTTAATAGAAATAACTTGAGAAGAATGGGAAAAGGGTGAATCAAGTAAAAGATACCCTGAAAGGCAAGAAGAAATTAGAGGGAAATGGAAAGAGAGAGAGGTTGCCAAGGAGCAGATTTGTTTTAATTGGGTGGGGGGGGGGGGGGGGGGGGGGGGGGCGGCGTTACTTCATGAACGAATGTCCCTCAAATAAAATTAAGAAGGCTATGAATGTGGGTGTGACCCATGTGGAAATCTCTGAATCAGAGAGTGATTCCGATAAAGAGACTCATATAAAAGTTGGTGTATCAAAAAGTCTCATAGCCTCGATCATTGGTGATCAAGAAAATCCCACAGTTGTAACGGCGGATGATGAGAGTGAAGATGATGAAAATCTTCAAGCCTCCTACAATGCATGTTCTTTGAAAGTGAGAGGTTGGGAAAGAAATTAGACAAGGTTAAAAATGAAAACGTAAACCTCTCTAATCACGTGGAGGATTTAAAAACTGAAAAATCTCTCCTAACCTCTAAGTTGAAACTCTCTCACAACGAAAACTCAAAACTAAAAGAGAGTAATAAAAACCTTTAAACAGAGATAAGTATTCACTGCAAGGATGTCGAGAATCTGTGGCATCACAATAACCTTCTTGAAGATGATGTTAAAAAAATATTTTTGGAAGTTAAGGAATTAAAAATTCATAAAGAAAAATTCCAAGATAAGTTTATCCAAGGAGATGAAAGACTTAAAAGACTCCTTTGATAAACAATATGGTGATAGGTCTGGTCTTGGTGCATCATCCACCAAAGAACATATGAGCCATGGGGTGTTTGGAAAAACAAGTGTCTCTCACCCTTCAACGGGAAAGTGCTATTTCTGTCAGAAGGTTGGGCATTTAAAAAGAAATTGCTACCATTGGAAGAAACACTTGGAAAGGAAAGCACAAGCTAAAAGGCATAATTCAGTAAATCCTATGCTTAAAAGACATCCATCAACATCTAACCTTAAAAGAAACCCGAGGAAGGTGGACACCAGGCAATACTCTTTATTAAGACAGCTGAATCATGTCTTAAAAGAGTTGAAGGATCCCAAGTTTGATCATCAAAGGTACGATCATAGGAGTGTGTATGAAATACCAAATGCCACAATCTTTGTACCTAGGAGATTGACCACCATTCATGTTTTGTTTTGGTTTAAGATCCGTTTCCATATCTTAGACCACACAAATGGACTCACAAGAGACTATGTCAGTTCACATAGCAGAAAAATGCTGTAACATGTGGAGAGAAAAATTGGCTAACTACAATTCTAGAATGTATTATTCCTGACTATAGTATATATTCTACTTGGAAAGCCATACATTTCATTCAAAGTATTTTGAATTTTATGTGTTTTGGAATGTAAATCTTGATCTTGTGCATGTGTTAATGATTTGATGAATTATGTTTGGCATATCAGTGTCTTATCATATTGAATAAATTTGTGTATACCGTACTAAGAATATGATTTCATCAAGTTGCACAAACCTAAGAATGATCGCTCTGCTGTCAAAACCTCTCGGTATAGTCGACATGTCGGTGAATAGATTGATCGGTGTGACAGACATGTCAGTACTGTGCTAAATCGAGCACTGTTAAAAATGGAGAAAATTTTCGAAAGGTTCGACCTGTCGATGGAAACAACTTGTCTGTGAGACAAAGTGTTTAAATTAAAAGGGACCCTTTCTGCGAAAACGACAATTCGTTCGAATTTGTCATCTCCTCTCCCACAAAGGACTGATGGTCCCTCTTTCGCCTCCCGTGCCCTAGACCAGTCGATAGGACCTATTGGAGTGATTTCTCACTGGAAAACCATAGGGTTTTTATTCCTCCTGTCTCTAAAAGCCTGAAAATCACAGTTCTTGTGATTCCCTTAGATCATGTTAGGCTCAGTCTTCACCTCATCCACCTCTAAGCCACTGTTTGAGGATGTCCTCTTGGAAAAACCATGCCCAGAAAGATGGTAGCCAAATCACATCCTCAGACCTCTGAAGAACGAGGTGAAACCAGCCAGTGGCACAAAAGAACCAAAAAGATCAGCCTTTCAATCTTGCCATTGCCTTAGCTCTGGAAATCCTGCGTCTGCCGAAATCTAGTTCTCACAAGAAAACCCAACTTGAGGTTGAAGAAGACCCTATCATTAACAAAGATGCCATCTTCGTCGAAGAACGTCGTGAGGAAAGGAGAGAAGATGCAGAAGAGGAGAATAGTCTTAGAACTAGTAACGAAGACCATGTCATTATCACTGATGACAACAGTAAAAGTCATTGTTCTGATGACTTTTGGAGAGACACTGAGGAAGAAGAAAAATACCAATATCCCTCTCAAGATAATGTAAGTCTGGAAGAAGGGTCTTCACATTTGAAAGGAGAATAGACTATCTAGAAAGAAGCCTAGATGACATCAAGTTGTCTGTCCAAGAACTAGTCTTTGGTATCTCCTCCTCTGCCAGATCTGATAGTGCAGTTCCAGATTCTCGATCTCCTTCTCCTCCATCACCTCCTTAGGATGGCTCTACTTAGGATAGTTTTTCATACTTTATGTTTTCATAAATAGGTGGCATTCTTATTTTACATATGGTGGGTGGAAGTCCCAGCCAAATAAATATGTGGAATTCCTATTTTACATGTGGTGGGTGAAATTCCCAGCCAATTGAGTGAGGTGGAATTCCTACTCTAATTGTGAGGGTGTAAGTCTTCACTTAGTGAATTTGGGGATAGCTCAGGGTTGAGCTAGTCTTAACAGTGGATGTAGGTTGGCTAACCGAGCCACTGTATATCTTTTATCCTTGTGCTTGTGGTGTTAAGAGTTAATTTCTTTTGTTGATTGCTTAATCACATTTGCTAACACACACATTTTATTGTTATATCCACTGCACTTAATTAATCAATCAAGTAAATTTTAAAAAGGCTAACGATTGTTAGATTGACCTATTCACCCCCTCTAAAGTCAATCATGTTCTAGCACCAAGGGACATTATTTACTTATGTTGTAAGTAAAAATTATAATGTTCTCTTTTATTTATCTTATTACAACAATTTGATATTATAAGTATCATTTAATATTTTTGACATTGTCATCATTATTAAAAGCTCTTTTTTATTTTTATGTCAATATAATATAATTTCGGGTTTCTTTTCTTTTCTTATTTTTTGAGTGAAGTGAGTCAAAAGATGAGTCATGTTGTCATATATTTAGTTATTTATCATTCTATTAGTCACATTAACATTATGAAATTAAATCATAATTTGTCTATATGTAAAATATAATAAATAAGTTTTATTTAAATATATTTATTTTATTGATTTACTGATTTTATATAAAATGAGTAAATCTAATATGAAATATTAATTGATATATTATTATCATGATTGTACAAATAATATGCGACCAAATGTTGTTATTTATTGAGTAAATAGTTATTGAGATTTCAAAATTTAATAGTATACGTTCAACGAAGTAAATTTAATAATTTAATATTATTTATAATATCATATTTATGGCATGGGTTTGACCGGATTTGACCACAGTTGAATCTTATTTAACCCGACCTTTTATCAAGACAGTTCGCTTCACGGTCCAGTTCTGATGACACTGCTCACTGGACATCATCCAATAAACTTGTCTTGTTGGCTTCTATAAACCTTATGGCCCAATTAAGCCTAGATTGGACCCAATTAAATCTTAATTCTACCCAACCTATGCCTAACCCTAGCCCTCACTAAAACAAACCCTACATTCTCTCCCATTGCCACCACCGCCCGGAAGAAATCTATCCGAAAGCAACCTAGGCCATCCAAACAGCTAAAACCTCACAAGGAATGGCGTGTGAGCCAAGATGGAAGGTCAACCAAGGACTCCTAGGCGTGTGCTTGTTTAGAGACAATTTCTCCATCTATTTTTAGCTTTTGTGCTTCTTAGAATTAATTATAGCCCTTGAATAAGTCATGTTGGCACTTAGATTAATTTTCATTGGTTGTTTTGTAAAAACAAGGATTGCTCCCAATGAGAGTTCAATCCTTGTGAATATTTTATCCCTTATTTTTTGTAATTTAGCCAACCACCTCTCCTAAATTGGTGTGGTTCACGAAGGAAGGATTGGGAAGGTTTTTAGGGTTTTCTTGGCCTATATAAAGGCATGCAATTTTCGAAATTGAGCAATTCATATGATACAATTTTTTAAAAATTTGGAGCTCAAGTTTGAGTGTTGTTTTGCAAGGCCTCTCAAGTCAGGTTTGGACTTGGGTCCAAAACAAGTAAGTACTAGGGGCTTTTGAATTATCATAATGTCTTATTGGGTTTTTAAATTAAGTCCTTCATGTTGTTCTTTTTGTAATCTCTTTTATGTTCATCCATCTAAAATATGAATTTAAAAGACATTAATCTAAAATTCAATAAGCACAAATAATTCTCTGGTCAGTTGTCGTCACGGGGTTCGTTCGTCAACTCATGACAATACATAACCCATTCGTAAATGCTCGATTGGCTGCAGATCCATTTATGGGAACACCGATCGGATCCATTTGTCATGGCACACTTGGGTAAAAGTGAAAATCCACCCTAAGCATGCATCTGTTGGTATTTAGAGCAAGTGTTCTTGCACAATTGGTTGCATGCTTTGAAGAAAATTTTTTGTACGACGATTATGTTTAATTTTAGTTCATACTTGCTGAATCTTTTATTTTTTTTATGAACTGTAAATTTGTAAAGCATTGATTTAATGTTCTTTACAATTTTTTCTAGATTTGTGGTCAAACCAAATCTATGAAAAGTAACGTCTGTGTGATGGAATGACTTTCAAACCTTTGGATTCTCGATGCTCACAAACGTCTTCAATGTTGTGTTCGAATCATTAATTTTTCTGATTGAAAACACCACCGGATGAACTAGAGTTGGACTAGTTTTGTTGTTTTGACCAGATCTAGATATGTTTAAAAAACAAAAGTGACTTACAGAGCTTTTTAAAAATATAAAACGAACTAAGACAATTTTGAAATTTCTGATATTTTGCTAAGCATCCATGATGCCCCTCCAAAATCATATGTATTGAATGAACATTTTGATTACCAATGATATGTTATGGTTTGCTATGGTTTGATGTGTGTATTGCTGTGTCTTCTATCTCTTATCTATGGTTAACGTGTTTTTGTTAAATAGGCTAACATGCAGGTTTGAATGAGTTAGTTTTGTATTAGCATGTGAGGGAGATAGGGATCGGGCTGTGGTGTTGCATACATCCTTGGAGTTTGGGGGAGCACAAAATATGTGCTAATTAGTTGCTGTCACTGGTCATGACAGTTTAGGGAGGAAGGATGATGTAAGCTTGAAAGACAGCTTGAAGAAAAATAAACTTAGAAGCAACTAAGTTTATGGGGGAGTTAAGTCAAAGAATCTAGAAAAGATAGCTTGGAGATGGGGGAGAAGACTCCAACAAGGGAAGCTAGGTAAGTTAGCTTGACCCCATTGGAAGAACACCTTTAAGACAATACAACTCTTAAAGGGGAAGAAGAGGAAAAACAATAATGCAACAGCATTTTCCATTATACTGTGGAGGAGATCAATGCTTGAATGCATGAGAAATATGCATTGATTAATGGAAAAGATTAAATGAGTTGGATGTGAACTCATGGAAGCACTAAATGCAAGAAGCATGGGAGAGTGCTTGAAATCCAATCGATGTCTACCTACTAAACCTTTGTCAATTATATAACAAAATGGGGGAGAAATTAGTAGAAGCTATAAGACATCAAAATCAATTATGGAGAGTAATTGGTGAAGCCTAAGTGCTTGGGCCTCTTGAAAGAGAGAGCCATAAAGGGGAGGAATATGAAAAGCCAATGGACATGGGAGAATGTCTATGCTTGGATTTGGGGAGATCAAATTCAAAGAATATTGGGGGAGAAAAAGAAGATTGTAGGAGAAAATATTCTCAACACTGATAGTTTGGATATAGTATGGGTAGTGTTGGTGGCTAGGAAATCATTGGTGCATGGGGGAGAATGAATGCTAATCTTGTTTAGTCCATGGATGTATATTTATGTTTTGGACTAACCCCTCTAATGATTATCTAGTGTTGTTTGCTTATGTGCTTAAGCAGGAAAACATGATTTGAAGCAAGCTGAAAAAGAATATGCGAAGATCATAGTCTTGTTTTATACATTTAAATATGTAAATGTAATTGATGTAATATTTTTGTATTTAAATGTGATGTAATAAGGGTGGGTTTGTAATTGAGTTAGCTTCTAGATTTTGTCATGAAATTGACAAAGGGGGAGATTGTTAGTGCCCCGGCTTGCTGATTCCCTAAGTTTGTCAATTTCATAACTCGGGAAGAAGCACTTACTAGAAGCTTGAAGACTCAAGGTAATTAAGATTGAAGATCATGCTCTACCGGATTGAAGCTCATCATTGTGGCAATCACAAAACATGTATTTGGCCATAGATGACTTTAGGTGATACCCACACTTTAGCAGGACAATCCCTAATCTTAGTTGAACAAATGGTAAACTCATAAAAATCCTAAAGAGGAAGCTTGAAAGTGAATTGGAATCGAACTTGGAAATATAAATTAAGTTCACTGTCAGCTCGACCAACCGCTCTCACCGACCCCTCGGTGGAGACAAGATCGACTCATCGTGGTCAAAGATTGCTCGACCAGATTGACAAAGGTTCTGGATCATAAAACTGTCATTCTGGGTGTACCTTTCATCGAGAGTCTCGTATGCACCGACCCTCGTGGTCAACGACTCGTCGATGATAACTTATGAGTTCTGGAACTTAGAATTCATGTGGACTCTCGAGAAAACAAACATCTTTGTAGTTCAAGACCGTCGAGAGTACCAGGACCGACCTCTCGGTAAAGGGCAACAGGTCATTCTGGACAGCACAAGTTTCTCGACATGAAACTCTGTCTGCATTGTGTTGCTTTAGATCGGGACCCTCGTATGGACCGACCTCTCTGTGCCATGACTGTCGACCCATCTGTGACACTGACCTGTCTACCGGGATTTAATAATTCCGTTGGGAGTGCATTTAATGTGCAACGGTTGGCTGATTGAACGGTAATAAAGATGAATACCTACTCATCGGTGCCCCCGACCTGTCGGTACTAGATAGTTTGAAAAACTGTGATGACTCCTCTATAAATATGAGTGTTGTATGATTGTTTAATTATCTCCATTGAACTGAGAAGAGTCACACACTCTAAGGAACGATCAACTCTCTTGTGCCTACACCTGAGAATCATATACAACCAATCTATTGATTGAGTTAGAGAGAGAAAGAGAGGAGGAAAGAAAAGATACAAAGTAGGAAAGATTTTGGTAAATCAAGTTTCCTAGTCACCATGAAATTGTGATTGCTCAATGACGGCTACAAGGTGGAGCGTCGGGATAAACTTTGGCACACATTGGGTGGATCTTTGAAAAACACACATCTTTAAGAAAAGGCTTCAAGGCAAGTACTTATTGGTTTTAATTTTGTTTTAAAACCTTTGTTCTGTGAAAGTGGATTAAGGAGGCTTGGCTCTTGAACCACTATAAAAATCTAGAGCGTCGTCTCTGACACATGTGGTGCGTGGAATTTCCAGCCAAATAAATAGGTGGAATTCCTATTTTACATGTGGTGGGTGAAATTCTCAGCCGATTGAGTAAGATAGAATTCCTACTCTAATTGTGAGGGTGTAAGTTTCCACTTAGAGAATTTGGGGATAGCTCAGGGTTGAGCTAGTCCAAACAGTGGACGTAGGTTGGCTAACCGAGCCACTATATATCTTGTATCCTTATGCTTGTGGTGTTAGAGCTAATTTCTTTTGTTGATTGCTTAATCATATTTGCTAACACACACACATTTGATTGTTATATCCGTTGCACTTAATTAATCAATCAAGTAAATTTTAAAAAGGCTAATGATTGTTAGATTGACCTATTCACCCCCCCCCCCTCTAAGGTCAATCAGTGTTCTAGCACCAAGGGACATTATTTACTTATGCTGTAAGTAAAAATTATAATGTCTCTTTTATTTTTCTTATTACAACAATTTGATATTATATGTATCATTTAATATTCTTGACATTGTCATCATTATTAAAAGCTCTTTTTTTATTTTTATGTCAATATAATATAAATAATTATAGCTCATAATTAGAGCAAGAAGGGTCTTTCAGGTTTCTTTTCTTTTCTTCTTTTTTGAGTGAAGAGAGTCAAAAGATGAGTCATGTTGTCATATATTTAAGTTATTTATCATTCTATTTGTCACATTAACATTATGAAATTAAATCATAATTTGTCTATATGTAAAATATAATAAATAAGTTTTTTAAATATATCTATTTTACTGATTTACTGATTTTATATAAAATGAGTAAATCTAATATGAAATATTAATTGATATATTATTATCATGATTGTACAAATAATATGCGATCGAATGCTGTTTATTTATTAAGTTAATAGTTATTAAGATTTCAAAATTTAATAGTATACGTTCAATGAAGTAAATTTAATAATTTAATATTATTTATAATATAATATTTATGGCAGGGGTTTGACTGGGTTTGACCACAGTTGAACCCGGTTAAATCTTATTTAACCCGACCTTTTATCGAGACAGTTCACTTCACGGTCCGGTTTTGATGACACAGCTCACTGGACATCATCCAATAAACCTGTGTTGTTGGCTTCTATAAACCTTATGACCCAATTAAGCCTAGATTGGACCCAATTAAATCTTAATTCTACCCAACCTGTGCCTAACCCTAACCCTCACAAAAACAAACCCGACATTCTCTCCCATTGCCACCACCGCCCGGAAGAAATCTCTCCGAAAGCAACCTAGGCCATCCAAACAGCTAAAACCTCACAAGGAATGGCGTGTAAGCCAAGATGGAAGGTCAACCAAGGACGCCTAGGCTTGTGCTTGTTTAGAGACAATTTCTCCATCTATTTTTACCTTTTGTGCTTCTTAGAATTAATTATAGCCTTGAATAAGTCATGTTGGCACTTAGATTAATTTTCATTGGTTGTTTTGTAAAAACAAGGATTGCTCCCAATGAGAGTTCTGTAACGCCCGGCCCTTTTTCACCCGTTTTCCGAAAATCAGAGTCTATTTTTTTTTTTTTTGAAATAGAAGAGTGAGAGAGGGCGCGGACTCCACGACGCGAGTTAAGTCCGAGCTTCTAAAGCCCGACCCTTAACTGGCCAACCCACGCGTGCGCAGAACTAAGTCCACGAAAATGGTTCACGCGTAGGAAGTAAGCTCGCGGATTATAGTTATTGCGGAACATGATAATAGAGTCTATCCTACCGGTTTTTAGATAGAAGGGAAGATACAACATTGAATTACCAAAATGCCCCTATGTTCATATTTATATCACACAATGTAATCGTCCATAAGTAACGTCCAAACCATCGCAAGAAATGTAAACTTATACAACCCGACAAGCTAAGTTACTTTAAAATTACATCTCCAAAATGTAAACGTAAATAAACAAGACTGCGCTGCCCAAGCTCCTAAGCTTGGCTCCTGTCATGTCCACCATTTCCGCCATCCCCTGCGTCATCAGCTAGGGTAGAAGTAGGGCGTTAGTCAACGCGCCCAGTAGGACTCCGAGTAGGGCTAGCACATGGATTAGTGATAATACACATACCGATAAAATAACATATAACAAAATAAGCATGTGATGAATGTTATGCCATGGGTGCCTATGTCATGTGTCCCACCCATCATCCGTATGATCATACAATGTATTGTCCCCATGTTTGCTTCTCGGTCGCCCCGACGGAGCATGGACTCCGGTTATAGCCCTCAGGCTATCCCCATGTCTGATTCTTGGTCGCCCCGACGGAGCATGGACTCCGGTTATAGCCCTCAAGCTATCCCCATGTCTGATTCTCAGTCGCCCCGACGGAGCATGGACTCCGGTTTGTTTTTTTTTTCCGCCCATGCCATGCATGAGATGTAGTGCATTATGCTATGTAGTATATAGATAAACCATAATTTTGATATACCATACATAGCCATATAATGCATAATATTAAAATATAATCCATATGATTCATAACTTAAAACACATCATAAGATAAATCATAATCATAAATCCATCATAAGCCAAATCAAAATAATTTAAAACACCATCACATATCCATCGCTTACAAAAAGGTAGGAATCCTACCGAATACCGTGTAGCTTTCCGTTACGTTTTCCGCTCTATAATCCGGTCGCCGATCGCGTACCGTTTCCGATGTCCGATACCTTATTACATTTACCGAATTAGTCCATACGTTATCCATGATTAAGTTCATAATTGATCCATCTAATTAGACCCATTAATGGCCATTAATTATGTTACAATTTTATCACAAATCAGCCCTTATCTTAGCCCATTATCCATTGGTTAAAACACATAGATAAATCCCATTTTTGGCCAATTTACGAGCCTAAAACGCAGCAACTATCCGCTTCATTTAATCATTCATAATGTATTCGATTGTCATGTCTAACCCACATAGGGTTCGGCCATGTACCATGGCCGAACCCATGGTTCTTCAAAGTGGCACTTATTTACCGTTTTGCCATTCCTCTCCCATGGTTCAGTCATCCATCCATTTATGTACGTTCTAAGTCCAACAACTTATTCATACTTAGATCCATTTAATCATGACCTAGTATCATAAAATTAGCCACCTATTATTTAATTTTTGAAAAACATTTAATCCCATATGTCCTTTCACATTTGGCCCTAAAGGTGGCCCACAAAGGGATCATGGGTCCGGCCATACACCATGGCCGAACCCATGGTGCCCTATCTTCATTTTCTTGGGTCCATTTTACTCCCTTTAATCCAATCTCCAATGAATTTAAATTATCCATTCAAGTCCCCATTTTCATCCCATTTAAAACCTCACATATCATTTTTATAAATCCATTAAAATCTAGCATTCTTCTACATCATTTTCCATTTATTAAAACCACTAATCACCACCCTAGGGTTCACCTTTATGGATGCTATTTTCAAAGACTCATGTTTTGTCCCAAAAATAATCCATTTTAAAATCACTAACCTTCATTCATTTTGGCCCTTTAAAAACTTATATCATACACTTTGTAATCCATTTAAAACTATCATTTTCTCCATCATCTTCTATCTCTTCACTCTCATTAAAATAATTAATCAACACCATAGGGTTCGGCCATGTACCATGGCCGAACCCATGGTTCATGGTTTATCTCCTCCATGCTATTTTAGAAGCCATAATAATCATGTGCATTTCCCATGATTTTCTCATCTTAACAATCCTTTAAAATCACCCATTTTTAACCATTTGAAACCTAATTTTCATTAACCATTCTCCATACTTCCATTCTTATAAAAACCCTAAAATTCACAATCACTAACCATGGGGTTCGGCCACCTTGTATGGCCGAACCCTATAGTCCATGATTTCTTTTAAAACATCATACCTCCATTTGAATTAAATCATCCATTTATATCACCATTTTCACCCCATTTAAACATTCACATTTTATACTCAATAATTCCATTTAAATCTACCATTTTTCTCCATTATTTTTAGACCTTTTAATCTCAACAAATTTCCCATTATTCACCATGGGGTTCGGCCATGCTACATGGCCGAACCCTATGGTCATACATCCATTCCATTCTATGCCTTTAAATCCTATTTAAAATCAACTATTTAAATCACTTGAAAACTAATTATCATAAAGCATTCTTCACCATTTTAAACCTTCAAACCTTAATTAAAAATCATCCACATTTACCATGGGGTTCGGCCATGCTACATGGCCGAACCCTATGGCCCATTAAACCATAAAAATCCCATTTTCCTATGCTTAATAAAGACTTAAGAAAAATTCCATTCTTCCACTTCATCACTTTCTTAATCCATTCCTCCATTTTTTTATCCATTTCTTATCCTACCATTGGATGGATTTTTAAATTCAAAGCCTATGATGGTTTGGCCACCATACAATCCAAGGAAATGGATTCCAAAACTTAAAACCCTAAAAATTAAATTTCTTGTTTAGAACATACTTACGATCCGACGACTCCTCCGGTCTTTGTCGCTCCCGTCGACTTCCTTGGCCTCCTTTCTTCTTCCTCTCCTTGTTTGATCGGCTAGATGAGCTTGATCAATGGTGGGACATGCTTGGATCGGCTAAGATAGTGTTAGGTTGAGAGGGAAAGAGTATGGAGATGAGGGAGAAATCTTCAAGGATCTTGATCTTGGGGTGGCCCAAGGCTTATCCTTTCCTTCTCTTTTCTTCTTCTTTCTTTCTAAGTTTTTCTTCTCTTTTCCTTTGCAAGGTGGGGGACGATTTTTTTTCTTGTGTGTGGAGGGCTAGAGTGAAATGGGTAGTTTGAAATGAGATGGAGATGGTTGGAGTGGCCTTTACTCAACATTAATTTCCCCACCCACCAAGCATGGGCTAGCTTGACTTTGGTGGTGGTGGTTGAGACCCAACCACCAAGCATGGCTCCCATGTCCTCTTTGACTTGTTTATGTTGACCCTAATTAATCAACCTAATTAATTAAGTTAAGCCCTCACTTAGGTTAATTAATTTCCATCCAAATTAATTCCATTAAATTATCTATCTAATAAATCCACCCATGGTTGACCAAGCCAACCATGGTGGACGGCCCCCACCTATACCTACCCCACCCGCCACCTCACTTGATGAGGTGGAGGTGGGCCCCACTTGGCCATGTTATTTTAATTCCATTGATTTTAATAATTTTACAATAATTTTAATCAATTTAATTTACCTTAATCCACCTTAGTCTTCTTAAATTTATCCAAGTCAACCATGATGGTTGGTCCCACTTTTTCCTTGGTCCACACGCCACCTCAATTGGTGAGGTGGAGGTGGGCCCCATTTGGTCATACCATTTCATTTCATTACTAACTTAGGGGTTTTAATTCCAAATCACCCTTTTTAAATTAATTGGCCCACCATTGGGCCCACGGCCCAACCGATTATTTTCTACCCCTTTACCTTAGGGTTTGGACCAATTTTGATCCATTGGGTCCCACATGGTGATCGGGCCCACTTTGACTCAAATTGACTATCTTTGACCCAATTACTTCTCATTGACCCATTGAATGGATTTCATCCAATTTGTGGCCCAATTGGGCCATTCTTGGACCCTTGTCCCAAAGTTGATCCATTTGGCATTTTCATCACATCAAATTCCAAATTAAAATAATTAAATGTCCAATATATATTGCTTCGAAAATTCGGGCTATTACAAGTTCAATCCTTGTGAATATTTTATCCCTTATTTTTTGTAATTTAGCCAACCACATTTCCTAAATTGGTGTGGTTCACGAAGGAAGGATTGGGAAAGTTTTTGGGTTTTCTTGGCCTATAATTTTCGAAATTGAGCAATTCATGTAATACAATTTTTGAAAAAATTGGAGCTCAAGTTCGAGTGTTGTTTTGCAAGGCCTCTCAAGTCAGGTTTGGACGTGATCCAAAACAAGTAAGTACCATGGGCTTTTGAATTATTATAATGTCTTATTGGGTTTTTAAATTAAGTCCTTCATGTTGTTCTTTTTTTAATCTCTTTTATGTTCATCCATCTAAAATATGAATTTAAAAGAGATTAATCTAAAATTCAATAAGCACAAATAATTCCCTTGTCGGTTGTCGTCACGGGCTTCGTTCGTCAACTCGTGGCAATACAGAACCCATTCATAAATACTCGAATGGTTGCAGATCCATTGATGGGAACGCCGATCGGATCCATTTGTCTTGGCAAACTTGGATAAAAGTGAAAATCCACCCTAAACATGCATCTGTTTGTCCAACTGTATTAGTTGATTAAATCCTAACCAACTTATCCAATGGAAAGCAAAAACCAATTATATCTTTAATGTTCAAGGTTGATTATCAAGCGGAAGCAATTTGAAAATACCTTTAAACGATGCTATAACAACCTGATTGACCCTTAAGAGGGGGGGGGGAGGGGGGGGGGGGGGGTGAATGGATCAATCCAAATCTGTTGGTCCTTTTTGAAATTAACTTAATTGATTAATTAAGTGCAGCGGATATAACAATCAAATGAGTCTGTGTTAGCAAATGTGATTAAACAATCAACACTAAGAAAATAGCTCTAACACCACAAATACAAGGACACAAGATGTATAGTGGTTCGGTTCGCCAACCTACATCTACTGTTAGGACTCGCTCAATCTTGAGCTATCTCCAAATTCACTATGTGGGGACTTACACCCTCACAATTAGAGTAGGAATTCCACCTCACTCAATCGGCTAGGAATTCCACCAACCTTTCCTAGATTATAATTGTCTCACTTGCAAACTCAATCCGAAGATTGGTTGTTTATGATCTTCTCTCCTCATCTCTTTCTCACTTGCAAACTCAATCAATAGATTGGTTGTTTATGATCCTTTCTCTCCTCCTCTCCTTTTCACTTGCAAACACAATCAATAGATTGGTTGTTTATGATCGTTTCCACAAGAGTGTTGATCATTCCTTAGAGTGTATAACTCTTTTCAGCTCAAAGAAGATAGTAAAACGATCACGTAACTCTCATATTTATAGAGGAGTATTAATGGTCTTTTAGACTGTCTAGTACCGACAGGTTGGTGGCACCAATGGATCGGTGTTCATATTTATTACCGTTCAACCACCTGACCGTTGTGCATTAAATGCACTCCCAACGACATAAGTATTTCCCGGTCAACATGTCGGTGTCATCGATGGGTCGACAGTTATGGCACCGATGGGTCGGTCCATACGAGAGGCTTATTCTGGTGCAAAGCATGTTTAACAGTATTTTCTATTTTAGAAACCTGTTACCAAGAACGACCTGTCGCCCTATGCTGAGGGGTCGGTCCTGTTACTCTAGATCGGTTTTGATATACCGAGATGTCTGTTTTATCGAGGGCCCATTTGAGTTCACAGGCCACAACTCACAAGTCCTTTGCTAATGACTCGTCTACCACGAGGGGTCGTTTAAGTTTATCACCGAGGGGTCGGTGCATACAAGACTCTCGGTCAGAGGCATACCTAGAATGACAATTCTAAGTTTCAGAACCTATGTTAATCTGGCCGATCAGTCCTTGACCACGATGGGTCGATCCTGACTTCACCGAGGGGTCGGTGAGATACGACTGGTCAAGCTGGCAGTGGACTTAATTGATATTTCCAAGTTCACTTCCAATTCACTGTCCAGCTTCCTCTCTAGGCTTGTTATGTGTATTACCAACATATGCAACTGAGCCTAGAATAGTTATCTCTAAGGTGTGGGTTCCACCCAAGGTCATCTATGACCATATACCTGTTTTTGTGATTGCCATACTGATGAGATTTGAGCTTGGTGGAGCATGATCTTCTTCCTTGATCATCTTGAGTCTTCAAACTTCTTAGCAAGTGCTTCTACCCGAGTTATGGAATTGACAAACAGGGACTCGGCTAAGCCGGGGCACTAACAATCTCTCCCTTTGTCAAACTCATGGCAAAACCTAGAAGCAAACCCAATTACAAGTCCACCCTTTATTACAGTACATTTGAATACAAAATATTACATCAAATACATGTATACTCAAATGGATAACAAGACTATGGTCTTCACATATCTTTGTTCAGCTTGCTTCTTTTTATATTTTCCTATTTAAGCACAAAAGCAAGCAACACTAGACAATCATTAGATGGGTTAGTCCAAAATATAAACTTCCATGAACTAATCAAGATTCATTCTCCCCCATACACCAATGATTTGCTGGCACCAACACTACCCAATGTTGAGACAATTTTTCTCCCCCAATCTTCTTGAATTTGATCCATCCAAACTCATTTTGGCTTTTACTATTTTCTCCCCCATTTTGTCATTCAATTGACAAAGGATTAGTAGATATGCAACGGGTTCAAGCACCCCCCCATGCTTCTGGAATCTAGTGCTTAACTGAGATTTATTCCAGCTCATGGTTCTCCCCCATGGTTCAGTGCACATTTTTCGTGCATCAAGGTTTGTTGCCCTTGCACAAGCTGATTTCTTGCTGATTTCTTCATGGGTGAGGCTAATGTCCTACTTTCCTTTGAGTTTCCTCCCCCATTTTCTAAGCTTTCTTCTTAACTTTTTCTCTATATCACCCCCCGTAAACTTAGCTGCCCCTAAAAAAATTTTTCCCCAAGCTTTCAACCTGGCATTCACCTTTCTCCATAAGTTATCATGGCCAGTGACAGTGGCTAATTAGCACAAATTTTGTGCTCCCCCATACTCCAAGGATGTGTGTAGTATCACAGCTCAATCCCTTATCTTTCTAACATGCCAATACAAAACCAACTTATTCAAACTTGTATGTTAGTCTAACATATACAAGAGATATACTATTACACCCAGGATTTTTCAAAGCATTATTATATTGGATTTTGTCTACTTAAATTGTTAAATTTGTTGAATTTAAGATTATGGATGGAATGGACCTTAGATGGGTAAGGAATTGAGGCAATTAAGACCCAACGGGTCATGGATAGAGTTTGAATGAATGTAACTGGGTAAGTGTAATTAAATGGGTCAATTTCCCAATTGGGACCCAATGGGTCAAGATGAATTGATTTTTAAGGTAAATTGGTAGGATTAAACTAATTGGGTCAACTACCCAATTAAGACCCAAATCCACCTCATCAAGTGAGGTGGCAAGTGGATTAATATCACATGCATGGTCGGCTAACCACGGTTGACTTAGTCAACCATGGGTGAGTTCAAATGTGTTGAGTGGCTTGAGTTGGAAATTGAATCCACATGAGTTGAGTAAGAATTTATTAATGTTGAGTTCAAGGGCTTGAGTTGGAGAAATGAGTCCAAAAAGATTGCATGGAGTGAGCCGAGTTGCATGGAAGAGGAAGAGGCTCTAAGTGAGTCAAAAGGGGAGATGGAGGGTTTCCATCTCATGGAAACCCTAGGCATGCACGTTGGGAACCAAACAGGTGCCTTGGTTGTGCCAAGGGACTCGTTGGTTAGACCAAGCACTAATGAGGGTAGTTGGGTTGATTTTAAAAAAAGGAAACCCCACCCCTTTGGCCAATTTCTCCATCTCTTTGAAACCAAGAAATCTTCATCTCTCTCCATCTCTCTTTCCCTCTCTCAACTACACTACACTTGGCCGATCCTCTCTCCCTCTCTCAACATACCTTGGCCAATCACATCTCTAAGGAATCAAGAGATTGTCTTCTCTTCTCATCTCTCTCTCTCTCTCCCATTTCGGCTTGCACTTGGAGAATCTGTAATACCCTAAATTTTTCATTATATCAATAATTACAAAAATGCCCTTGGATTTATAAATTGACGGGTTATGATCATAGATGAGAAAAATGGTGGGACCCATTGCTTAATGTACTTGTATAAGGTTTAAATTAAGTTAAATAGGCAAGGTACATTTATTTGGGTCAAAGAGGTTAAATGGGTCAAAGGGACCCAAATGGGACCCAATGGGTCATGGATGACATGATTAATCATTGATTAAACTCAAAGTTAATTTGGGTTAAGTTTAATTTAATGTTTGAGTGGGATTGAGATAAATTAAATGATGGAGATGAGTTGAGTTGAATTTATGGGTTGAGTTGCATTACAATGAATGAGTTGAGTTGGGGAGCTAAATAAATGAGTTGGATGGAATACTTAATTTTTAAGTGAGTGAGGTGCGGAGATAAAAGTTGTGGGCTGTTTCAAATTCAAAACCAAGAGAACGTTGGTTGCATGGGAGGCTTTCCATGCATGTAAGTCCTAAGTAATGAATGGGGTGGCTGTTTTTAGGAGTTACATATGTGAGTGTTTGTATTTCAAATTCAAATGCATATATACGTTGGTTGCATGGGGGTGTACCTCATGCATGAAACTGCAAGTTAGGTGATAAATGGAAGTTGCTGTTTTATGGAGTTACAAAAAGGGGTTTTAACTTTTCAAAATCAAAATACTAGACTACACGTTGGAGTTGCATGGGATTGTTATTGCATGTATATAACTCTTACAAAAGAGATAAATGGGGTGGCTGTTTGGGAGTTACAAATGGGGAGGAATTATGTTTTAAATGTAAGATGTAAAACACGTTGGATTACATGAAAATTATTCTATGCATGAGAATTAAAGGGGAGTTGGAAGGTTGAGTTGGTCCAAGTGAATCAAATGGGTTAAGTTTTATTTAATTGGGTCAAAGTTTGTGAAATGGGTCAAAATGGCCAATTTGGATCCAATGGGTCAGGTCTGACTTTGTTGACCACTAAGTGAGTCCAAGATTGATTAAATTGAGGCTGGTTGGAGTTTGAAATAAAATCATATAGTTGAGTTAAATAAGTGAGCTGATTTGGAAATAAATTATAAGTGAGTGAGTTGATTTGAAATAAGTTATGAGTAAGTGAGTTGTTTTAAATTATAAATGAGTGGAGTATGAAGTTGAAGGGCTGGTTTTCATATTCAAATAAGATGGCCACAACGTTGGAATACATGGGAGTGTTATTTTCATGCATGTAACTCCAAGGATGGAGAATGAATGGGTTGTTGTTATGTGGAGTTACAAAAGAAGTTTTAACTTTTCAAATTCAAAAAGGTACACCACACGTTGGAACATGGAAAGGTTGCATCTCAAGATGAAACCCCCATTTGAATTGTTAATGAGAAAAGGAGCTAAGGAGGGGGGTTACACAAATTCAATCAGCAACGGACGTTGGGAACATGAAAAGGTTTCATTTCATGATGAAAACCCCCAAGTAACATAAGGATTTTGGGTTAAGGCAATGGGAGTTACACAAGGTTAACTTTGGACTGAATTTGAGTAGCCAAAGAAGTTTCATTTCTTACTCTCTCTATCTCTCTCTCCCTTTCCAAAACCAAGAACAACAGCTGGTTACTGATTTGCAATCAGTCCTTGGTTGATTTCTTTCACCAAGACAAAAGCACACATTGAGCAAAGGAGTTGGCACCAAGGTTTAAGATCAAAGTTTCCATTCTCTCTCTTTCTCCTCAAATCCATATCATCTGGCTGAAGTATTCCAAGGAGATTGCAGTGAGGTTGATCTCAGTTAGGAGAACAAGAGGGAAGGCTAAGGATCTAAAAGGAGTCAAAGAACCGAAGGAGACGCGGTATTGGTAAGTGCACTATGAACCTTGTCAAATAAGTTGGTTAAAGGATGTGATCTGGCCATTGTGTGGCCAGATCCATCACTGGTTTAGATCAGGTATTATGCTATCTTAAAATAACAAAATATGGACCATAGGGTTCGGCCCCTTTGGATGGCCGAACCCCATGGAAAAACTTGGTGATTTTAATGATGTTTGAGGGATAAAATCCATATTAGGTAATAAAGATTTTTAAAGGATTTAAGGTGAAGATAAGCTTACTGTTTTTGAGTAGCTATGGCTTGGCTGAACCATATTAATGTTATGGCTAATTTATTTATTAAAACCATGGACAAATGTTGGAAGGATTACACCAAGAGAACCATAGGGTCGGCCATATGTATGGCCGAACCCCATGGATTGTTTTGGGTAGATAATTGGATTATTATTTAAGAATTATATATGTTTGTCTATGGACTTAGATTAGGTAAATAATCAGCCATCATGAATGACGGAAAGTGGGGACAAAAATCTGATTGGTGAGGTTCGGCCATGTAGTATGGCCGAACCCCACTAATGGTGATTGATAGACTTAATGATTGATTTGTATGGTTAAGTGAAGGATTTAAAAGTACCAAATTAAGATGGTGAGGTTCGGCCATGTGCTATGGCCGAACCCCACTAAGATGGTTTTATGATAGGTGATGGAAGTTAGCAAAATTAACCATTGGTTAGACCAATGGCAAAACTGTAAATACAAGATAAATTGTATATGTGAATGGATTGATCAAAAGACTTGAAAAGAGGGGTCCAAAATCAAGTGGTAAGGTTCGGCCATGTTGTATGGCCGAACCCTACCAAAGTATGTTTAAGGTGTGAGGTGGGTTAATTATGTCTAAATGGTGTTTAACATAAATTAAACAAAAGGATAGTCTAAATGGCATAATGGTAATTATGGATGAAATGATCAAAGATAAAATGATCATGTGATTGGATAAATGGACCAAAACCAATATGGTAAGATTCGGCCATGATGTATGGCCGAACCCTACCAAGGTTCATTTGGAGGATTTGGTTATTTGGATGCTTATGGGTTAAATAAAAGAGACCAAAGTTTTAAATGGGTGAGGTTCGGCCATGGGGTATGGCCGAACCCCACAAAGTGGATTTTTGGACTTAGATTAAGTTGGAATCTTATGGTTAAAAGCTTGACTTGCTGTTACATAAATAGGGCCACGGGATTTGCTTGAATAGCGTACAAGTTGTAAACAAGAGACGGTTCAAAAGAAGAGTCAAACTAAGTGATCATTGAGTAGGTTTCCTACCTTTTTGTAACCACATATGATATTTGCTGTTTTACGTTGAGTTTGATAAGTTATTTGAATGTAAAGTTATATTTACAAATGGCATGTTTGCATAGACATCTCATGCATGGCATGGGATGATGGTGTTGTAACCGGAGGCCACACTCCGTCGGGGCGTCCGAAAGACCACTGTGGGTTACCTTGATGATGAGAATCCCATCAAGAGGAATCCGGAGGCCACACTCCGTCGGGGCGTCCGAAAGACCATTGTGGGGTACCTTGACGATGAGAATCCCGTCAAGAGAAGGTTATGTAGAATGGTGATGGGTGGGACTCATTACATGTTTATTTCATACATAGCATGTTTTTATGGAATTTTGACACACATGTATTATTATATTATTTGCATGTTTTTATACTAACCTTGTGGTAGCTCTATTCGGAAATACTACTGGGCGCGTTGATCTAATGCCCTATCTCTATCCTTAGTGGATGACGCAGGAAAGGGGAAGAACGAGGAACTAGAAGGAAATCAAGCATAGAGCTTGGACTTTTTGAATGGACTTCAAATGGATTGAATTATGGACCTTTTATTTAAGTATTTGGACAATGTAATTTGATAATTAGTGGTGTTGGCATGTAATAATGTAGTTAAGTAGCTACTATGGTTTGGTTTATTGGATGATTTGGAATGAATGGTAGACTAGGGTTATTTAGTAATATTGGAGATTATGAACATGTACTTGCTATCTTAAGTTATAAAATGGAGTAGTCTAGAATCTATTATAACCCGCAGTTAGATTAAGACTAAGTATATTCCGCAAGTTTTTTGTACCATGTGTGGATTAGTTTTATGGACTTAGTTCATACGCACATGGGCTTGGCCAGTTAAGGGTCGGATTTAGAGATCCAAACTTAACTCGCGTCGTGACACTCCGCCCTGATCACTTGATTATTATTATAAAAAAAAAAAAACTCTGATTATTAGAGTGAAAAGGGCGGGGTGTTACAAAATCGGTGAAGGAACAAGGAAGGAGAAGGACTGAAGAGTAAAGAACAGACCTAAAGAAATGAAGGAGACGAGGGAAGAGGTATATGTTGAGTCTAATGTAATGGGATTATGACGAAGGAAACCATAAGTTTGGCCATGGTCTAGCCGAACCTATGGGTTCCATATTTGATTGAAAAAAGATGGCAAAAATTATGTTAAGGTCATGGACCTTGAAATCCATCCAAGAAGGGTTAAATGATTGAAGAAAAGAATGGTTGGAATAAATGGTCAAAACTGTTGAATCATCATAGAGTCGGTATCCATTCAAGGAATGGGTAGGTGTTGAGGACCAACAACCAAAGGGGATTGAACGAAGAAGTATGTTTGATGACATGAGAGTGAATGAACTAAGGAAAAGACCTTAGCCTTGGCTAGGGGGATGAAGTAGGCACATCAGGACAAATAAGAATAATATGTTTTAAAGGAGAATGTCATGAAGAAAAGGAATGTAAAGACATGCTAACAAGAGGACTGTCCACAGGTGTGCACTGTCTGCCGACGGGTTTCTGTCGTCCGCGGGACAGATTTCTACTGTTTGCAGATGGGTAACAAATATAAATAGGGTGTTGTCTGCGGACGGGCTACATTCTCTGTGGGACGGGTGTCTACCATCCGCGGGACGGGTTTTTATCATCCGTGGATCAGTTTTTATCGTCCGCGGACGGGTGTGGACCGTCTGCAGAACGGGTTATGGATTGGACAGGGTGTTGTCTGCGGACGGGTTACATTCTCTGTGGGAGAAGTGTCTACCGTCCGCGGGACAGGTTTTTATCATCCGTAAACGGGTGTGGATCGTCCGCAGGATGGACAACGGGTGTGGACTGTCCGCAGGTAGTAGACAACGGGTAACGGATCATGGCTGTGCGCTGTCTGCGGATGGGTATCACCGTCCGCGGACGGGTTTTTATCGTTCGCGGGACAAGTTTCGATCGTTCACGGACGGGTAATAGACTTGAGTATAGTGTTGTCTGCAGACGGGTTACAGTCTGTAGGACGGGTTTTGCCATCCGCGGGATGGGTTTCTGCCGTCTGAGGGACGGGTTTCTACCATCCGCGGACGGGTTTCTGTCCTCCGCAGGATGGGGCAGCGGACGGGTAATCGATTGAATTTTATAAGTGAAATTTTAATATAATTTTTTCAGATTGTTTAAGATGAGTAAAGGATGATGGAAATTGATTGGGTAATTAAATTAACATATGTGTGTGATGAATTCGTTAAGGTAACGGGATTTCACAAACAGGTGTACGATCGGCTTTGACGTGATTGGTGATCGATATCTTCACGAAAACATCAAGGATACAATACTTGGATGTTGGTAGGATTCCTACCTCATTGAAATACATGTGGATTTTATATGGTTTTGCACATTTCAACATGCTGCCTTATTTGAATTATGAAATATATATGTATATGAAATGTTTCCAATGGCATATTGTAATTTTAAAGAAATGACATCTTTGCACTCAGCATCTCATGCATGGCATGGGAGGGAACATATGAGAGGAGTCCACGCTCCATTCGGTGTATCCGATAAACAAATGTGGGAGAATCCACATTGATTCCGATTGACATACGAGAAATGATATATGATGTTTGAAATGTAAAAGGAGTCCATGCTCCATTCGGTGGGACCGATTAACACATGTGGGGAGAAATACATGATGTTTAAAAAGGAAGTGTGTGGGAGATCATTGGCATATGATCCATGACATGACATTATATTGGCATGATTTGATATAAGTATCATGCATTGTTTTAATACTACAAAAGGTTTTATAAGTATGATATGTTTTTCTATATTGATTTTATACTAATCCCATGTATGACCCTACTTGGAGCTTTTACTGGGTGTGTTGACTAATGCCCTACTTCTACCTTAGATGATGGCACAGGGAATGGAAGGGATGATGGACTTTGTTTAGTTTTCATTTTGGACAATGTATTTGAGTTAACTGTACTTTGGGACTGTAATAACTTAGAATTATCTTGCTATGGTTTGGTTACATTTGGACATATGAACTTAAGTTAATTTATGTAATGGACTTCCTCGCTTAGAAATGATAGGGATAGTAATTCTAATCATATGATAATTCCGCAATGTTTTTTATTCCGCAAGTATAACTTTAATGCGTGTGAAATATTTTAGTGGACTTGTCCACCATACGGATTGGTGGCCAGTTAAGGGTCAGATTTTGGAAGCTCGGATTTAGCTCTCGTCGTGGCGTCCCGCTCTCTCTCACTCTTTATTTTTTTTAAAAAAAATAGACTCTGATTTTCGGCGAGTGAAAAAGGGGGGGCGTTACAGTTGGTATCAGAGTGAAACTGGAAGTATGAATCTTTCAAAGTAAGATTAATACGGTATCATGTCTCACTGGCAAGATAAGAATCCCAATTGACCAATTCTTCGGAGTCTGCTGCACGGGGACTAGATTACTTTATTTTGTTGAGAATCAGACTGAAGAATTCAATCTGAGAGCAACACTTGACCAAAAAGGAATAAGAACAATGGAAGGACAATCACTATAAACATGGATTTATCAAACATAGCAAAGTAGGACATATTTCCCCGAAACAAAAAACATCAGGATTTCCCCAAATTGAGAAACAATACTTGATACATAGGAAAGTTCCCCAAAAACAAGAAATACAAGATGCTGATTTGGCAATTCCCCAACTATGTAAACACAAAACTTTATGAGAAAGTTAAGTCAAACGATGTTTCAATGACTTAGGAAAATGCATTCGAGAAGAAGAAGAATTCGACAACACCCGCATGTGGAGGAAGAGGTGCAGCAACCACACCAGGAAGAGGAGCAGAACAGCGTGAATATTCCTATGGTACCTCCCGAGCTGCAGAACTTAGTGCAGGATGTCGTCACTTCTGTTCTACAGCAACATATGAACGACAATGGAAGTGCGACCACAATGAGGCATGGGATCGAAGCATGGTCAAAGACTTCCAGAAACAACGTCCCCCTCATTTCAAATGGAAAGAAGGACCTGCAGGAGCGAAATATTGGCTAAGAAATTATCACTGAGATTTTGACATTACTGAAGATCACCAGTAATGAAGATAGAATACCGCTGGCTACCCACAATTGATCGATGATGCCGGCAAGTGGTGGGAAGTGATTGAACGACAACGGGCACAGATTCCAACAGGGGAAAGGACTAAAATGACATGGGACCAATTCTCTGGAATGTTCCTGAATCACTATTTTCTAGAAGAGGAGAAGGAGCGCCAGACACAAGCGTTCATATCTTTGGTTCAGGGCACCATGATTGTGGCGGAGTATTATTAGGAGTTTCTCTGTCTATCATGTTATGTTTTATACATGGTGGACACCGAATACAGGAAGGCTTGTAAGTTTGAGCGAGGCCTTCGGCCAAGCATCAGGGTCAAAGTGACTATTTCAAGTCACCTACATTGGCGGAAGTGGTCAGTCGAGCTACCATAGCTGAGCAAGAGCTGACAGAGACAGTTCGGTTTGTGGACAACAGCCGAGGTCAAAGCGGGGGAAGTGCTTTCCGCCTGAATAAGAGATTCAGACCCAACTTTGGGAGACCTTCACCTTCTACTGGGTCAACAGGAGGTTTTCATCCCAATCAGCCCTCCACGTCAGTATCCATCTCTCAGGTTCCACGCAGTATTAACACTTGTTTCCAGTGTGGCCAGCAGGGCCATTTCAAGAGGGAGTGTCCGCAGAACAGTAGACCTTCTCACTCCAGGGGTTCATCCTGTCCTCTTGCTCGACCAACTCATTTACAAGCATCCAGAGCATATCACCAGACAAGACGGGCACCTATTCCGACAGGATCTGGACGACTGTATACATTGGCTCCTCATCTAGAGACGGTGGATCACTCATTGATTCAAGGTATGGCAGTAGTTGGTAGTTCCTATGCTTGTGCATTATTTGATTCAGGAGCATCCCACTCCTTTGTATCTGCTGCTTTCATATCTGCTACTGGCACTCTAGTACAACAACTGTCTATTGCACTTACTATTGTTTCCCCTGTTGGAGACACATCACTGGGACTGATACGCACATCGGTAAACATTGAACTTGCTGGGCTCAGATTTGAGTTCAATTATCTAGTACTCAAGATGACAGAGTACGATATCATTTTTGGCATGGATTGGTTGGCTAACTTCCAGGCTAGCATTGACTACCATCTCCGCAGGGTGATATTTTAGTCACCCGAGGGAAAGCGATACGTGGTACATTCCGACAAACAGAGCATCCCTATGACCAAGAGACTACATGAAGAATTGAACCACCTTGTATTGAACAACATCAGACTAGACAAGGCACCGGTCGCGGAACTACCCGCGGTAGTGAAAGACAACGCAGAGGTATTTCCAACAGAACTCCCTGGTTTGCCACCAAAGAGGGAGATTGATTTTGAGATTAAGCTATATCCTGGCACTGCTCCAGTGTCATTGCACATTACCAGATGACCCCAGCTGAGATGTCGGAGTTAAAGAAGCAAATTGATGAACTGCTCAGACTAGGATGCATCTGGAATAGCACATCATCTTGGGGAGCACCGGTATTGTTTGTGAAAAAGAAGGATGGTAGACTTCGGATGTGCGTAGTTTACAGGAAATTGAACCAGCTGACAGTCAGAAAGAAGTACCCTCTACCCAGAGTTGATGATCTATTCGATCAACTCAGAGTTCCAGTCATTTCTCCAAGATTGATCTGATGTCAGGTTACCATCAAATCCGTGTCAGGGATGAAGACATAGAGAAGACGGATTTTAGAACTCGGTATGGACTATATGAGTACGTGGACCCGGCTAAAGTGGCAACAGTTAGAGACTGGAAAGCTCCAAGGAATGTTACTGAAATCAGCAGTTTTCTGGGACTGGCTCGCTACTATCGGAAGTTTATTATGGACTTCTCCAATATTGCATCTCCACTCACGTGACTCACTCAGAAAGGAGTCAAATTTGAATGGTCTGAGGTGTGCAACTGAAGATTCGAAGACCTAAAGGAGAAGCTTACGACTGTTCCTATTCTGATTTTACCGGAAAGAGGCAAGGGCTATGAAGTATATTGTGATGCTTTAGGAGAAGGACTTGGGTGTTCTCTTACTCAAAGTCAACACACAGTGGCTTATGGTTCAAGGCAGTTAAAAATTTATGAACGCCACCATCCCGCACATGATCTGGAATTAGCCACAGTGGTCTTCGCTCTCAAAAGCTGGAGACATTATCTTTATGGCGAGAAGTTTGAGCTATTTTCATATCACAAAAGTTTGAAGTATTTGTTTGATCAGAAGGAACTCAATATGAGGCAGCGCAGATGGATGAAATATCTTCAAGATTATGAGTTTGCGCTTCAATATCATCCTGGCAAGGGGAATAAAGTGGCGGATGCCCTCAGTCGCATATCACATGCAACAGTGGCCAGTTTGATTATGAAGGAATGGGAAATGCTGAATACCATTCGAGAGTTCAATTTGTACATCAAGAATCATGGGAGTATGTATAACCTAATAATACGATCCAGCATGGTTTCCAAGACTGAGCAGGAACAACGGACAGATTCAAAAGTGGAAGAGATATGGGCTAAAATGTTTACTGGTGAGGTTATACAGGAATGGGAGTTACGACCGGGACAAGGTCTTTTGTTTCGAGGCAGGACATATGTGCCTCAAAGCTGCAGAAGAGAGTTGTTGATCGACACACACCAAACAAAAGTCTCTATTCATCCGGGTAGCACCAAGATGTATCATGATCTAAAGAGACACTATTGGTGGCATGGACTTAAAAGAGATGTGGCAGAGTTTGTTGCTCACTGCCTGACTTGTCAGAAGGTCAAGACTGAACATCAGAAGCCACCAGGATTACTCAAACCCTTACTAGTGCCAGAAACGAAATGGGAATATATTTCCATGGATTTTGTGACGGGGTTGCCAAGATCATCAAAGGGCAGCGATGCAATATGGGTTGTAGTAGACCGTCTGACCAAGTCTACACACTTTTTCCCAATAAGATGACAGATTCATCTGAGACTTTGGGACGACGATATATTAAGGATATCATCAGGTTACATGGTATCCCCAGGACTATTGTGTCCGACAGAGATGGCCGATTCACCGGCAGGGTGTGGTAGAGCATGTAGTCGGCTATGGGGACCAATTTATTGATTAGCACAGCTTTCCATCCACAGACTGACGGTCAGTCGGAAAGAACAATTCAGGGATCGGAGGACATGCTCAGAGCATGTATGTTAGACTTCAAAGGTGGTTGGGAAGATCATTTACCACCGGATGAGTTCTCTTACAACAATAGTTACCAGGCAAGCCTCCAGATGGCTCCATTCGAGGAGTTGTATGGTACACCCTTTAGATCACCAATGTTCGGACAGAGGCCTGTGAGCCTGCACTTATTGGACCCAAGCTAGTTGCAGAAACCACAGAACATATCAAGGTGATAAGACAACATCTGCTCACTGCATAGAGTCTTCAAAAGAGCTATGTGGACAAGAGAAGGAGATTCCTTAAGTTTGAAATGGGAGAGTTAGTATTTTTGAAAGTCTCGCCACGAAAGGGATACATGCGATTTGGAAAGAAAGGGAAACTGTCACCAAGATTTGTGGGACCCTTTCCAATCCAAAAGAGGGTGGGGGAAGTGGCGTATCAATTGGAACTTCCTTCACAGTTGTCATCTTTGCACGATGTATTTCATGTATCTATGTTGAGGAAATACAATCCAGATCCTTCACATGTGTTGAACGTGCAAGATGTTGATGTGCAAAGTGATGTGACTTATGTTGAAAGGCTGGTCAGAGTGATTGGGAAATAACAAAGGGTGTTACAGAACCGAGCCATTCAGTTCGTCAAGGTGGTATGGGATCGACATGGTAATGAGAAAGCTACTTGGGAACTTGAATTAGAAATGAGAGCAGCTCATCCTGAGCTTTTTGTATAAGTTGTTTTGAAATCCTATTTCGCTCGACTTTCGGGACGAAAATTTCAAAAGAGGGTAATATTGTAACACCCAGGATTTTTCAATGCATTAGTATATTGGATTTTGTTTAATTTAAATTGTTAAATTTGTTGAATTTAAGATTATGGTTGCAATGGACCTTAGATGGGTAAGGAATTGGGGCAATTAAGACCCAACGGGTCATGGATAGAGTTTGAATGAATGTAAGTGGGTAAGTGTAATTAAATGGGTCAATTACCTAATTGGGACCCAATGGGTCAAGATGAATTGATTTTAAAGGTAAATGGGTAGCATTAAACTAATTGGGTCAACTACCCAATTAAGACCCAAATTCACCTCATCAAGTGAGGTGGCAAGTGGATTAATATCACATGCATGGTCAGCTAACCATGGTTGACTTGGTCAACCATGGGTGAGTTCAAATGTGTTGAGTGGCTTGAGTTGGAAATTGAATCCACATGAGTTGAGTAAGAATTTATTAATGTTGAGTTCAAGGGCTTGAGTTGGAGAAATGAGTTCAAAAAGATTGCATGGAGTGAGCCGAGTTGCATGGAAGAGGAAGAGGCTCTAAGTGAGTCAAAGGGGGAGATGGAGGGTTTCCATCTCATGTAAACCCTAGGCATGCACGTTGGGAACTAAGGAGGTGCCTTGGTTGTGCCAAGGGACTCCTTGGCTAGACCAAGCACTAATGAGGGTAGTTGGGCTGATTTAAAAAAAGGTAAACCCCACCCCTTTGGCCGATTTCTCCATCTCTTTGAAACCAAGAAATCTTCATCTCTCTCCCTCTCTCTTTCCCTCTCTCAACTACACTACACTTGGCCGATCCTCTCTCCCTCTCTCAACATACCTTGGCCAATCACATCTCTAAGGAAACAAGAGATTGTCTTCTCTTCTCATCTCTCTCTCTCTCTCTCTCTCTCTCCCATTTTGGCTTGCACTTGGAGAATTGATGAAGGAACAAGGAAGGAGAAGGACTAAAGAGTAAAGAACAGACCTAAAGAAACGAAGGAGACGAGGGAAGAGGTATGTGTTGAGTCTAATGTAATGGGATTATGACGAAGGAAAGCATAGGTTTGGCCATGGTGTAGTCGAACCTATGGGTTCCATATTTGATTAAAAAAGGATGGCAAAAAGTATGTTAAGGTCATGGACCTTGAAATCCATCCAAGAAGGGTTAAATGATTGAAGAAAAGAATGGTTGGAATAAATGGTCAAAACCGTTGAATGATCATAGAATCGGTATCCATTCAAGGAATGGGTACGTGTTGAGGACCAACAACCAAAGGGGATTGAACGAAGAATTATGTTTGATAACATGAGAGTAAATGAACTAAGGAAAAGACCTTAGCCTTGGCTAGGGGGATGAAGTAGGAACATCAGGACTAATAAGAATAATATGTTTTAAAGGAGAATGTCATGAAGAAAAGGAATGTAAAAACATGCTAACAAAAGGACTGTCCATGGGTGTGCACTGTCTGCGGACGGGTTGCATGCATGCGGACGGGTTTCTGCCATCCGTGGGACAGGTAACAAACATAAATAGGGTGTTGTCTGCTGACGGGTTACTCTCTCTATGGGACAAGTGTCTATCGTCCGCGGGACAGGTTTTTATCGTCTGCGGACGGGTGTGGACCGTCCGCAGAACGGGTAATAGACTGGACAGGGTGTTGTCTGCGGATGGGTTACACTCTCTACGGGACAGGTGTCTACCGTCCGCGGGACGGGTTTTTATCGTCCGCGGACAGGTGTGGACCATCCGCAGGACGGGTAACGGGTATGGATTGTCCGCGGGTAGCGGATAGCGGGTAACGGACCACAGCTGTACGCTGTCTGCGGACGGGTATTACCGTTAGCGGATGGGTTTTTATCATCCGCAGGACGGGTTTTGACCGTCCGCGAATGGGTAACAGACTTGAGTATAGTGCTGTATGTGGACGGGTTACAGTCTGTAGGACGGGTTTCTGCAGTCCACGGGACGGGTTTCTACCGTCCGTGGACAGGTTTCTTTCGTCTGTAAGATGGGGCAGTGGACGGGTAATCGACTGAATTTTATAAGTGAAATTTTAATATAATTTTTCCAGATTGTTTAAGATGAGTAAAGGATGGTGGAAATTGATTGGGTAATTAAATTAACATATGTGTGTGATGAATTCGTTAAGGTAACGAGATTTCACAAACGGGTGTACGATCGACTTTGACGTGATCAGTGATCGATATCTTCACGAAAACATCAAGGATACAATACTTGGACGTTGGTAGGATTCCTACCTCATTGAAATACATGTGGATTTTATATGGTTTTGTACGTTTCAACATGATGTCTTACTTGAATTATGAAATATATATGTATATGAACTATGTCCAATGGCATATTGTAATTTGAAAGAAATGGCATCTTTGCACTCAGCATCTCATGCATGGCATAAGAGGGAACATATGAGAAGAGTCCATGCTCCATTCGGTGTATCCGATAAACAAACGTGGGAGGAATCCACAATGATTCTGATTGACATACGGGAAATGATATATGATGTTTGAAATGAAAGAGGAGTCCACGCTCCATTCGGTGGGACCAATTAACATACGTAGGGAGAGATGTATGATGTTTGAAATGTAAAAGGAGTCCACGCTCCATTCGGTGGGACCGATTAACACACGTGGGGAGAAATACATGATGTTTAAAAAGGAAGTGGGTGGGAGATCATTCGCATATGATCCATGACATGGCATTACATTGGCATGATTTGAATGAGTATCATGCACTGTTTTAATACTACAAAAGGTTTGATAAGTATGATATGTTTTTCTATATTGATTTTATACTAATCCCATGTATGACCCTACTTGGAACTCCTACTGGGCGCGTTGACTAACGCTCTACTTCTACCTTAGATGATGGCACAGGGAATGGAAGGGACGATGGACGCGAAAAGAGCCAAGCTTAGGAGCTTGGGCAGCATATTGCTTACTTTATTTAGTTTTCATTTTGGACAATGTATTTGAGTTAACTGCACTTTGGACTGTAATAACTTAGAATTATCTTACTATGGTTTGGTTACATTTAGGCATTTGAACTTTAGTTAATTTATACGATGGACTTCCTTGCTTAGAAATGAATAGGGATAGTAATTTTAATCATATGATAATTCCGCAATGTGTTTATTCTGCAAGTATAACTTTAATGCGTGTGAAATATTTTAGTGGACTTGTCCACGCACACGCATTGTTGGCCAGTTAAGGGTCGGGCTTTGGAAGCTCGGACTTAGTTGCGCCGTGTCGTCCCGTTCTCTCACTCTTTATTTTAAAAAAAAAAAATAGACTCTGATTTTCGGCGAGTGAAAAAGGGCGGGGCGTTAAATATACGACATTTAACATAGCAACACACATATCATACTAAACCAAACCATATCATTGGATTGATAACAAAATGTGCATTGAGTACATATGGCTTTTGCTAAGGGGGGCAACATGGATGCTTAGATAAAATACCAAAAGTATACTTTTTCTACAAGACAAAGAACTATCCTAAGCAGGGCCATCTTGAGGAGGTGCTGGAGGAGGATGAGACGGAGTATCTGGAACTCTGTCAGAGAAGGAGGTAGCAACAACTAGATCCCGGACTGTCATCCTCAAACTGTCCAGGGTTCTTTCAAGGCAGTCAATCTTTCTTTCTAGTTTGAAGACTCTTCCGCCCACAGTGACATCCTCTTGAGGAGGGTATTCGAACTCTTCTTCTTCGTCAGAGTGTCTCCAAAACTCTTCAGAGTCGTCACTTTTCTGCTCACTGTCAACATGGTCTTCATTCCCAATTGGAAGACCATTCTCTTCACAGCGTTCTTCTACGAAGATGACACTTTTTATGGGGTCTTCATCCACCTCTGGTTGGATTTCCTGTTGTTCCTGAACATACAGAGGATTTTCGAAGCTTGACCAAGGGCAAGACTGAAAGCTATCCTTTTGGTTCGTTTGCGCCGCTGACTGGGTTCACCATGTTCTATAGTGGTCTTGGGACATGACTGAGCTGTCATCTTTCTAGGCATGAGTTTTCCTAGAAGAAATCTTCAAATAGTGGCTTGAGAAAGGATGAGATGAAGATTGAGACTTACCAGATCTATGAAAATCACAAAAATGGTGATTTTCAGGCTTCTACAGACTTGAGGAACGAAAGCCCTATGTTTTTTCGGCGAGAAATCGCTTTGAGAGGTCCTATCGACTGGTCTAGGGCATGGGAGGTGAAGGAGGGATAACATGCCTTCGCGGGAGGGGAGGCAGCGAATTCGAAAGTATTATTGCTTTTGCAGAAAGTGACCCTGTTTTTTTTTTTTAACTTTCTGTCTCACCGATATGTCAGTTCCATCGACAGGTCGATCTTTTCGACAATTTCCCCCTTTTTCAATAGTGCTTGATTTAGCACAATATCGACATATTTGTCACTCAGAAAATCTATTCACCGACATGTCGATAATACCGAGAGGTACAAATTGCTGAGCAAACATCCTTGATATGTGCAACTTGATGGAGTCTTATTCTAAGCATGGCATACATAGATTCATGCATAGATATGCCAAACATAATTTCATCAAATCATGCACATAATAAAAAATTCTCATTCAAAAATATATACATTTCAAAATAGTTGAATGGGATGTATGGCTTTCCAAGTAGAATATGTACTATAGTCAGGAAGAGTACATTCTAGACTTGTAGTTAGCTAGTTCCTCTCCTCATGTCATAGATTTTTCTGCCATGTGAACTCACATGGTCTCTTGTGAGTTCATTTGTAGTGGTCTCAGATACGGAAGTGAATCTTAAACCAAAACAAAACATGATTAATGGTCTATCTCCTATGTATAAAGATTTTGGCATTTGGTGTTGCATACACACCCCTACGATCGTACTTTTGAAGACCAAACTTTGGAATCACCAACTCTTTTAAGACATGATTCATCTGTCTTAACAAAGAGTTTTTCCTTGTATCCACCTTCTTTAGATTTCTTTTAAAGTTAGGTGTTGGTGGATGTATTTTAAGCTTAGGCTTTAATGGATTGTGCCTTTGTGTGCTTTCCTTTCCAAGTTTCTCAATAGATGATAGCAATTTCTTTTGAAATGTATATCCTTGTGGCATAAATTGTACTTACCCGTTAAGCGGAGAGAGATACCTGTTTTTTCGGAGCACCTCATGGTTCCCATAGAGCTCCATCCATTATCATTAAGTGCTTATAATAATTATGAATGCTTATGATGTTGATCATATGAGATATGTCATACTGCTTCCACATGCCCTTGACTATTAAACCAATATCGGCCATGTGTGTGAGATGACTTACGTCTACTAGACCAGAGGTGTCGACAGTTGCTGAGTAGAGAAGTGTCAGTATCGGCCATGTGAGGCCGGAGATGTACTTGCAAGGATGTATTTGATTGTGTCGGGACTTAATACAATGGTCTCAGCGTAGTATGTAGGCATTATGTTGGATGATAGCAGTAATGGAAAAGATGATGAGAATATACATGATGATTAAATTATACTTGATATTGAGAATTTATTATCAAGTATTAGATATTATACTGCAACTGTTGATTTTGTACTAACCTGATATTTCATTAGACTTCACTGTTATATTTCCTTCACACAGCTAGTTAGCTCACCCCACTCACCTTTCTAGAGATGTACCCTACGAGGATAACCCTCTGTTTGAAGCTTAGGATGGATAAGCTGCAGCGTTGCCTCGGGATTCTCGCTGAGGGGAATTCCCTTATCTTTACTTTTTGGTTCTTTGAATCCGTTGACTTATGTAAAGTACCGAGTGTGGTACTTAGTTTGTTTGCACTTGATGTATTAAACTACCATGTGTCCATAGTTACTTTGATGTTGAAATAATAATTCAGTGTTGGAATTATGTGTTTGTGTTTGTGTTTATGTTGGGTAGACTTATGGTATATGTTTGATTCCACATGTTGAGATCATATGTGACCTTTGAGCTTAACCGTTGATCCGGCCCAGTTAGACTTCTTGAGTTTAATTTCAAAAAAAAAAAAAAATCAATCGCGTTCTCGGCGCACCTTTCCGGGCGGGGCGTGACAGCTTGGTATCAGAGCTTCGGCTCAAACTCTAGGACTGTGATGGGTTACAGCATAGTTGGACTTGTTTTTGGTTTAGAATTGCAATTGTTTTTTACTTTCTTCTGTTTTGTGATACAGATATGTCAAGCAATGTAGAGTACACCGAGTTGTGGGACAGAGGGACCCTTAGCTGTCTGATAGATCTGGTTTCTTCTTCTGACGATTCCAGCGTGCCAAACTTCATCAATGAAGTTGTACCCAATGAGGACATGGAAGTAAAATCGCCCGAGTACAATATTGGGGTTGCTCCAGCCTTTGTACCTGAAGAAGATGTGGGAGATGTCCCAAACCTAGAAGAATCTGTAGGGGAGACAGGCTCGCCCGAGTATACTCCTGCTACTCCGACTTCGGATGATCTGTCGGATTATATGTGCGAATTATGCAATCAGGAGGGGCACAACTGTACTTATTGCCCCTACCCTATTGATGTCATCTACCCTATTTGCAGACTTCGCGGGCATGGGAACGCAAGGACCAACTATCTTTATGTTGGGGGACCAGGGATCATACCTTATTTGACCTTTGGAGTGTTGGGGCACAAGTCGGCGACATGTCCTGACAACTTCTATTATTTTGGTGATGATGCAGTGTCTTCTACGAAAGATTAGATTAGAGAGTATCGGGGAATTGGGAGATTATTTTGTAAGGGTTGAGTCATGTTTGTTGCTTTGAATGGTTTTCTAACCCTACTAACCCTTTTAATTGTAATGCAAATTTGGATGATTTCTAATGAATTGTGCAACTTGTGTGTTTTGCCTTAACGAGTTTCTTAAATAATTAAGTGATATTTATAAGTGTAAATAACAGATGTCAGGACTCAATGGAAATGGAAACAACAACTGCGGGAAGAGGACATGTCTTCCACCCCGCGATTTACCCAATGAAGTCATTCGTGCAGCGATGGAAGCATTTCAGCAGATAACTGAAAATATACGACGCCCTCCCACTCGAACGCAAGAAGAGAGAGCCACCTCAGCTCTAAAAGAGTTCAAGTGACTGAAACCGACAAGTTTTTCGGGGTTAGAGGACCCAAGTGCAGCAAGGAACTGGCTAACCCAAATTAGCCCGATCCTGAACACTTTAGCCATTGCAGACGACCTGAGAGTAACTTTGGTGGCGTACCAGTTGGAAGGAAATGCTTACGAGTGGTGGGAAGCTAAGAATTTGGTTCGTAACATCGAGCCAATGACGTGGGGAGAGTTTTCAGCTGCCTTCTTGGCCCGTTACTTTTCGGAGACCGTCCAGAAGGCGATGCAGAGAGAGTTCCTCAATATTCAGCAGGGTTCTGACTCAGTGGCACAGTATGCCATGCGGTTCATCGATCTGATGCAGTTCGTGCCTTGGATAGTGGCGAACGAAAAGGAGAAGATCCAGCACTTCAAGAATGGACTCCGACCGTTTCTGCAGCGGCAAGTGGCTGGCTTAACTTTCGACACCGTGGAGGATATCATTGATCGGGCTTCAAAGGTGGAAGCGGTAGATTCCATCAACAGGAGCACCGACAACTTCTAGAAACCTTCCTCCAACAAGAAGGCCATGTTCAACCAGAAGAGGCTTTTCTTCAAAAAGAGCCAGCCTAGCACAGAACAGTCGAGTCGGCCAGACACCCGACAATTTGTGTGCTATACTTGCAACCAGCCTGGGCATACTTCCAAGTTCTGCCCATCAGGAGGAGAGAAGGCGTGCTACCATTGCAAGCAAACCGAGCACCTGTTTATGGACTGCCCCTATCTCGGTAGAGCTGTACCTTCGCAAGGCGCAAGCGCTTCTTTTTCTGTGGCGCAACAATTTGTTGGTAGAGGTTCTCAGCAAACCTCTAGAGGCTCGGTGGCACTGAGGAATGGACCACCTCGGAACAGTCAGGGGAGAGGACAAGGACATCCTCAGGCCACTCAGGGGGGAGTCTACACGATTGAGACTCAGAAGGAAGAGCCGATGGAGAATACAGTGATGGAAGGTATCCTTAATCTTTTCAGTCTTTTGGCACGAGTGCTTTTTTGATACCAGTGCTTCACATTCCTTTATTTCTAGAGCTTGTTGTGATAGATTGGGTTTGAAAGCGGTAGAAGTAGCTAATCTGCTAATGGTAGTATCACCTTTGGGTAATAGAGCCTTGGTAAACCAAAGGTGTAGATCTTGTGTTTTGAGGATTAGCAGTGTAGAGTTGTCCTATGATTTTCTTGTTTTGGAAATGACGGACTTTGACATCATCCTTGGCATGGATTGGTTGTCAGTTCTTGAGGTCTTGATCGACTATTCTCAGAGGAAAATTTGTGGGGTCTCCTCAACCGATGAGAGGTTTATGGAGAAGTTGGTATCTTATGAGAAGATGAGAGTCACTTTCTCTGGCCTTAGGGCGTATCCTGGTAGTGTGGTGGCGAGCATGGGTTGGGAAGATGTAGGTGGTGTAGGGTTTGTTGCTCTTCGGGTGGTGTGTGAGTTTATGGATGTGTTTCCTGACCAGTTACCTGGGCTACCTCCATGGCGAGAGATAAAGTTTGTTATAGAGCTACAGCCAGGAACATCTCCAATTTCCATGGCACCTTATCGGATGGTGCCGGCTGAACAGAGAGAGCTAACTACGCAGGTAGATGAACTTCTTAGACTTGATTTTATCCATCAGAGCAACTAGCTGTGGGGCGCACCTGCTCTCTTTGTGAAAAAGAAGGATGGATCGATGAGGATGTGTATAGATTACCGGCGACTCAACCAGGTAACTATTAAAAATAAGTATCCTTTGCCTAGAATAGTCGACCTCTTTGATCTTTTAAGAGGATTGAGATGTTTTTCGAAAATTGATCTGAGGTCGGGTTACCATCAGTTGCGGATTCGAGAGGAAGACATTCCTAAGACTGCTTTCTGGACGCAGTATGGTTTGTACGAGTTTGTGGTGATGTCTTTCGGTTTGACCAACGCGCCAGCCATGTTTATGGATTTGATGAATCGCGTTTTCCGACCATACCTGAGAGAGTTTGTGATAGTCTTCATAGACGATATCTTGATTTTTTTGTCGTCCGAGGAAGAGCACGAGCGTCATCTACGCATTGTTCTTCAAACTCTTCGAGATCATCGCTGTACGTAAGCTGAGCAATTGCGAGTTTTAGTTGACTCAAGTACAGTTTCTTGGTCATGTGGTGTCTCCAAGAGGGATCTCGGTAGATCCAGCAAAGGTAGAAACAGTGAAGACTTGGGAAAGTCTCAAGAATGTGTTCGACATCAGAAGCTTTCTGGGATTAGCAGGATATTACCGAAAGTTTATCCCATACTTCTCCCAAATCGTGGTGCCGATGACTCGGCTGACGAGGAAAACCGCTATGTTCGAGTGGAGCGAAGCTTGTGAAAGAGCATTCCAGGAGCTGAAGGAGAAGTTGACTACGTCTCCAGTCTTGATAATACCCGAACAAGGACGGGGTTATGATGTGTATTATAATGCGTCCAAGTTTGGTTTGGGATGTGTGCTGATGCAAGAGGGGAAGGTAGTAGCTTGTGGTTCCAGGAAATTGAAAGGACATGAGCAGAACTATCCGACTCATGATTTGGAGTTGGTAGCTGTTGTCTTCTCGTTGAAGTTGTGGAGACATTACGTGTATGGTGAGAAGTTCAATGTGTTTTCTGATCATCACAGTCTCAAGTATATCTTCACTCAGAAAGACCTGAATATGAGGCAGCAAAGGTGGATGGAGTACCTGGGAGATTACGACTTCAGCCTCTCTTATCCTTGCAGTGGAAGATGTTGGAAGTTCTGTCCGAGTATGATCTGGATCTGATTGAAGGGAACGGGTCAGCAAGAATCCACAGTTTGGTTCTGCAATCCGAGGTGATTAGACTGGTGATGGAAGGACAACAGAACGATCCAGAAGCAAAGGAATTGGCAACTCAGCTTTTAAGAAGTGCGACCCTGGAAGATTGGAAGATCAAGGCGGACGGAGGTCTGACTTTCAAAAATAGACTTTTTGTACCAAAATCGGACGAATGTAGGAGAAAGGTGCTTGACCACTTTCATCTTTCTCGCTTTGTAATGCATCTTGGTGGTACGAAGATGTATCACGACTTGCGGCGACTGTTCTGGGGGAAACATATGAAGCAAGAGGTAGCAGATTTTGTATCAAAGTGTTTGATTTATCAACAAGTGAAAGCGGAACATCAACGACCTGGTGGAAACATGCAACCTTTAGAAGTGGCTGAATGGAAATGGGAGCACATCACGATGGACTTTGTAATCGGATTCCCGAAGTCTTCTAAGAAGAATTTATGCTATTTGGGTAATAGTCGACCGATTCACAAAATCAGCTCACTTTTTGCCGATCAAGATGACTGATTCTTTGACTACTCTAAGTAGATTGTATTTAAAAGAGGTAGTCAGATTGCATGGAGTGCCTGTATCTATTGTATCTGATAGAGATCCTAGGTTTGTATCAAGACTTTGGCAGGGATTGCAAGAGGAGTTGGGGTCTAAGCTGTGCTTCAGCACTGCTTTTCACCCTCAGACAGATGGTCAATCAGAGAGAACCATTCAAACCTTAGAGGATATGTTAAGAGCTTGTGTTATGGATATGCAGGGAAGTTGGGAAGATCACTTGGCTTTGATCGAGTTTGTCGATAACAACAGTTATCACTCCAGTGTGCAGATGGAACCATACGAATCTCTGTATGGTAGACCTTGCAGGTCACCTCTTTGTTGGACAGAGGTAGGAGACAAAGCGTTTCTAGGACCTGATCTAGTGCGTGAGACGTCAGAACAAGTTGAAGTGATCAGACAACATCTCAAGATAACCCAGAGCAGACAAAAGAGTTATGCTAACAAAAGGTGAAGACCTTTGGAGTTTACAGTTGGTGACTGAGTTTTCTTACGTGTGGCACCACATCATGGAGTGCAAAGGTTTGGGCACAAGGGAAAACTATCACCTCGATATGTTGGACCCTTTGAAATCTTGAAGAGGATTGGGGAAGTGGCCTATCAGTTGGACCTTCCTCAAGCTTTGCAGAGAGTGCATAGTACATTTCACGTGTCTATGTTAAGGAAGTACGAGCCTGATCCGTCGCATGTGATAAGTTTTGAAGACATTGAAGTCTCAGAGGACCTAACTTTCGAGGAAATGCCAGTAAAGATACAAGGGCATCGGACTCAAGAGCTGAGAAGTAAGTCTATTCCTCTAGTACGAGTGTTGTAGCAACATCGCCACGTGCAACACGAGACGTGGGAACCAGAATCAACGTTACGGAAGTTGTACCTTGGCCGGTTCACTGGCCAAAAAAGTATAAGTTTGTTTTAAATTTTGGGACAAAATTTTCTTTAAGGGGGGGGGGGGGGTAGGATATAATACCCTGACCCAGATTAGGCGTAATTAGTTTAATAATCCTTCCTAGACAGGTTAATCTCGAAGATTACGGTTAGGGCTTTGTGACAAGCCTAGGTGTGACCCAATCTGAGTTCGAAAACTAAGTGTTCCAGCTCGTCTAGTTGGAGGGGCAAAATGGTAATTTAATAACTTATTGTCATTATTTTATGAATTGTGTTATTATGTGATTATTATTGGATGATATTATTCTCCTTAGTCAAGGATTCCTATTTCTGATTTTAAAATAACTTTATTTTCAGAAAATAGTATTTAAAACCGCTCGTCAAAACCCTGAAAGGGAGAAATAAATATTTTTAAATGGTTTTGGAAATGAAATAATTTTTGAAACAAGTATAGTATGTTAAACCATTTAAGTATAGTCTAGTTTATTCTTTCAAACCCCAAAAATGAGGATTTTAAATCGTTTTATTTAACACAAGTTAAATCACGTAAATAGTGTTAAATTACTGTTTTTATTTAAATCTATAGTTTCTAATGAGTTTTAAATCTCCAAATTTTTATGGTGATTAGAGTTTTTAAAACCCAACTTATCTGTCAGGTTGGATTAAAATTTTCAAGCTTTAAAAGTATTGTTTTTAGTTAAAAATCAAGTTTTTATCAAATAAGGGCTTATTTGCAAAACCAGAAAGTTGGAGGGACTTATCTGCAACCAGTCACCCAAACAGTACCGTTACTGTTGGGGACGTAGGCAGCCATTGCATGCAGTGGCCATTCGGCCACCTCCAATTGATCAATGGTTCTATATAATGCCTCCTCCGCCACCTGATTTACCTCCCAGATAATTTTCTATCTCTCCCTCTCAGCTGCTCTGTGAGATCAAACCAGCCAATCCCTCTCTGTTTTCCCAGTTTTTCTTCACCATAGTTTAAGAAGGAAGCTTTTCAAAAGTTGGATTTTTTTCAACCCAGGACTCGACTGAAGGTAACCACTGTGTTCCTTTTCAAATTTTAAGTGGTTTAGAACCACGAAAAATAAATTTTGTACAAGTTTTGAGTAATAAAAACTGATTTGAAGTTTAAGAAAAATCTTGGTTTTTTTTATACCAGTGCGGTTTTGGTGTTTAAATCCAATGGCCTATTAAATTTTAAAGCTCAAAACCACTCCCTATGGAAAGAGGACTCACTGAGGAGTCTATCTGACTGGTTGGATTTGAAAATCGAATCCAGGAAACCCACTATTTCTGGATTCGTATTTCATGTATCACTGCCCGTTACTGTTTGCTGTTGCTGACAGAAGTGGAAGACAACTCTCGGACGGTCCAAGAGTTGTTCTTCGGACGGTCCAAGGGTAACCACCCTTCGGGCGATTCGAAGTTAGCCAGTTGGACGTTCTGAGCTCCGACTCGAAGTACCGAAGCGTCCGAGGCTAGCCATTTCTCAGCCGGACTTTCGAGGTATGTTCGGAAGGACCGAACCCCTCTTGGACGATCCGAGCCTCAATTGGCATGATCCGAGACACACAGACCCACCGAGACCCTTTTTTTCAGATTTTTCGGTTCGGAAGGACCTTCGGACAATCAGAGACCTGATCTTCGGACAGTCCGAAGCTAGACCCAAGTTTCGAAGTCTGTGACTAGGTTAGGCAGTGGTTCGGATGATTCGAAGCCACAGTACCTTGTTCCGAGGAATGTTTCGAGGAACCTAGTTATTGAATGTAAAGTCTTGTTTGATGATGCATGTGATGTTTATGCTTTTAATAAATAAAAAATGTACTAGCCCTCTTCTCTTATTACTATAGTGTATATACTATTGTATTCACTTCCAAGCCGACTCTATATTTATCAGGCACTGAGTGACCTCGAGGCCTTACTCAACATGTCAATCTGGTCCTATCGAGAAGACAACCGAGAAGTGACTTGAGTATCTAGACCTAATTCAATAAGTCAATCTGGTCATGCCCAGAAGACAATATGAGTGTTGCACTGAGCACCTTACTATTTCTATATTGTGGATTTTTGTAACTTAAATGGTTAGAAACAAAGTAGGAGACTCAATTCCATTTACTTTGGAGATTTTTGGGAAAACAAGTTTGGTTTTGAAATACTACTTGTATGTATGCATTTGGATGCTATTTATGTTGACTTGTTATTGATTGTGCACTTGTTTGCATGTTGATAAAGACCGCGGTACCACACATTTTCGGTGAGGGAACTCAACTTTGCGGTAGGTGTAATCAGGTTTTTTATTGAGATGGATTTTGAGCAATGAGTGGTTTCAGATTTGATGAACCCACCCATATGTCGAGGCATGATGCATTGTTGTAAGAAGTGCTTATAATAATTGTGAATGCTTATGATGTTGATCATATGAGATATGTAATACTGCTTCCACATGCCCTTAACTATTAAACCAATATTGGCCATGTGTGTGAGATGGCTTACGTCTACTAGACCAGGGGTGTCGACAGTTGCTGACTTGAGGAGTGTCAGTATCGGCTATGTGAGGGCCGGAGATGTACTTGTAAGGATGTATTTTGACCGTGTCGGGACTTAATACAATGGTCTCAACGTAGTATGTAGGTGTTACGTTGGATGACAGCAGTAATGGAAAAGATGATGAGAATATATATGATGATGAAATTATATTTGATATTGAGAATTTATTATCAAGCATGAGATATTATACTGCAACTGTTGATTTTGTACTAACCTGATATTTCATTAGATTGCACTGTTATATTTCCTTCACAGGGCTAGTTAGTTCACCCCATTCACCTTTCAGGAGATGAACCCGACGAGGAGAACCCTCTGTTTGAAGCTTAGGATGGATAAGCTGCAGCGTTGCCTCGGGATTCCCGCTGAGGGGAATTCCTTTATCTTTGCTTTTTGGTTCTTTGAACCGTTGACTTATGTAAAGTACCAAGTGTGGTACTTAGTTTGTTTGCACTTGATGTATTAAACTACCATGTGTCCGTAGTTACTCTGATGTTGAAATAATAATTCAGTGTTGGAATTATGTGTTTGTGTTTGTGTTTGTGTTTATGTTGGATAGACTTATGGTATGTGTTTGAGTCCACATGTTGAGATCATGTGTGACCTTGGGCTTAAGCCATTGATCCGGCCCAGTTAGACTTCTTGAGTTTAATTTCAAAAAAGAAAAATTATCAGTTGCGTTCTGGGCTCACCTTTCGGTGCGGGGCTTGATAGAATGGCTCACCAATGCCTCAACTTTTGTGTTGTATCTCATCATGTTTTATATTTATTAGTCATAAGCACAAAACTATTTAAATAGTATAGCATATGAGTGCGAGGTCGATCACAGAAGGAACATTCAAACTATATGAAATTACAAATATATGAGTGGAATTGTATAGTTTAAGAAAAATAAGTCCTTGAAATAATCTAAGTATGAAAATCAATATTTTAATCATTAGAAAAATTCTATTAGTTTATAAACTCTCCAATTTCTAAAATTAATCACATGGAACTGTCATTTAAAAATAAATTTAACTCTCCATAAATAACCACCTCTCAATTTAAAAGAAAAAAATCAAGATTTAAATAAAATAACTTTAATCTAGTTCAAGAATTGGAAGAATTGATTGATTATAGAGAATACATAAGTAAATGAATGAATACATAAACAATGAAAAAAAGTAAAATAAACAAGCAAAACAAATAAAATAAATAAAGCGAATAAATTCATATGTTACAATTGGATAAGTCAATCATAGCCATCGAACATCATATTCATTAATATTAATAAACAAAAGATCTAAACCACCGGAATTCGCATAAAAATCCAAGATTCGATACAAATCTTTCATTGAATTAAATCCATTTTCCTTAATTAATTAATGAACCTTAGATCCTTAGATTTAAACAATTAAATTAAAATCTAACTATTTCATTATGTCCATTAATTAAATAAGAATAGAAAATTAAAATTAATCAGATAATCATACAAGAATACTCGAAATTGGATGTTCCAGGATTCTAAAGTTTATCTGAGATTTATTAAATGTAAATATTACAAGTCCTTTTTCAAAAATACATCAGAAATAAAAAATAAAATTACACGACTCACATGGAAAATTCGAATTCTACTCTATGTCTTCTGTGTATTCCCAAAATGCAATGTCCTTTTTGCTCCTGTCCCATTCGAACTTTATTGTGCCCTAAAATTTGTATTTATAGGCTTTGGGTTAGAATGGATGGCTGAGATTTAATCATGGTTTAGGTGTTGATTGAAGGGCTATGATTAAATCATCTTGAAGTTGGATGGGTGTGATTAAAAGATAAAAAGCCTAGGGTTACATAGCTTGGTCGAATGGAGTGGCTTGGGGATCAAGTTGGCTTGGGATTCATGGAAGGAATTTTGAGTATGTAGGGATTCGATTTGGATGTGGTTGAATTTGGCATATGGGTGTAACGCCCCGACCGGAAGGTCGGCCCTGAACACTACTAATTTTTTTTTTAAAAAAAAACTTCTAACTGAGCTGGATCAAAAGTTAGGCCCAGGAATAAATATTACACATGGTCTTTACATGTGGATTCAAATATGTACCATATATCTACCACATACAAGCACATATCATATAAACAAATATTTCCATAAATAAAATATCCTTTATTCTCATCAGAGTAACTACGGTCACATAGTGGTTCATACGAGTTTTAACATAACAAGTACCATCAGGTACTTTGCACAAAACATGGTTCAAAGGAACCAAAAGTCAAACAAGAAGTAAATTCATGTCCATGGGAATCACAAGAAACCGCAACATCTTATCCATCCTAAGCTTGATATGGAGGTTCCTCCTCGGGTACATCTCCTGAAATGTGAGTTGTGTGAGCTAACCAGCTCAGTGAAAGAACATAACAATGCAGTATCATGAATATCAGGTTAGCCAAAATCAATATAATATCATAAAAGGTTCATCCTGCCAAAGTCTTAACAAAATTTCATAACTGCTAACATCCACTGTAACATCTAGACATTACACTAACTATAAGTATTAAGTCCCGACACGGTCAAACAAATCTTACAAGTACATTTCCGACACATCGGGCCAGTACTGACACACCTGGGCCAGTAGAAGTAAACCGACACACTTGCGCAGGTAATCGACACACCTGAACCGATAATAGTTCAGTAGTTCAGGGTACATGGAAGCAGTTTCAATATCATCATAGCTCATAAGCATTTCATCATCATATAATCATAATATACGATAAACATCATTAGTATCAATAAACACTTTTCACAATAGTGCATCATGTCTAGGCATATAAGTGAGTTCATTAAGTCTGATCCTTAAAACCACTCAGTGCATTAGAGCCTCTTAACCTGATTTACTCCTACTGTAACTGTTAAATCTCCTAACCAAAAAGTGGATACCAAATATCTGTTAAACATGCAAACATATATACAATAAAAAATCAATCAATATGCATCGATACAATACAATACATACTCATAGCATTTTAAATCTTTCTATCCTATTTTCTAGAAAAACTCCAGGGGAAATGGATCTGAGTCTCCTATTTGGTTACTA